>VXAA01002807.1:92214-105307 GCA_013399115.1 Anseranas semipalmata | reverse complement strand
TATATATATATATATATTTTTTTTTTTTATTCGCTTGGGTTAATTTGGTTTGTGTTCTGTTCACAGTCGTGCTGGGGAAAAAAAGTGTGTGCATGGGAACTAAAGCTTATGGAAATGATTCTAATTGTGTTATGGTTTGTAAATCCCTTTGTTTACAAAATAAATCCGTGAGTTTAACCGATAGTGAGCCCTTAAGTATTGTCTGATAACTGGCTTGTTGTGTGGAAGGTATTGCGGGTCTGAAAGCAATGGTGCAATAAAACCAGGAACTGTGCCTAGGAGTCATTGACATCTTGTTTTGACAATATCTGCGTATTTTATTAATGGAAAGATAAAGAATCTCATCCTGTAATGCATTTTGGAAGGTGTCTGTGTTCAACTTTGGTCACCACATGTTTCTCGTTGTGTCACGGTTTTGCCCTCGTAACGTTTACAGTTCCCTTAAAGTGTGTCACACAAGCAGAATCAGTTGTGAGATCTCTGTGTACAAACTGCTAGGATGGCTGGTCTTTCAGCACGCTTTTCATGGTGTAAGAAGTTCTTACCTTCATCAGTCCAGCTGGCCTCTCTGCCTGAAGTTCCTCTCCCTGCATTAGAGCTGGTGGAACAAAATGTGCCCAGTTTTAGCCACCCTTCTGCAAAACCTAGCGTTTCAGTTTAAACACATTTTTATTAGCTGTTCAGGCTAAGCTGTTGGACTTCGCACTGAAATAGGCCAAGTCTGGGCTTGTGCTCTCAGTTTGCCTGGGTAAGAATAAAGGTGAGTAGGCAGTCATTTGGGGCAGAGAGGTAACAAACATGAGGTAGCATCTTGAATTGCCACAGGTGTTTGCCAAGCCAACTTAAGTTGTTGCCCATTGTCAGTTATGGTAAATGGTGTATGTGAAGAGAGCTAGTTTTATGTTAGTATATGGATATTCATCTGAAAAGCAGCAGGTTCTTAAGTGTGGCTAGTGGCCTGACTAATGTAGCGTAAGGTCATGCAATTGCAAGCACTTCTGAAAAAGCTGTGCTTGCAATTTGTATTTATCAGTCTCCTGATCTGTTTTGTGCCTGAGGATGCCTTTCAGAGCGTGGTGGTATCACGGAAAGAAAAGTAGTGCTAGCCTGTGAAGGAAACCTGAAGTGCTCTAAGTAGCTATTTAATGGAGTGCTGTAAAAGTAATACTGATTATGGTTATACTTGTGGTAGTTGTTTCAGAAGTTTCAAATGAAGATATGGAGAGAGAATGAAAGCCTTGATCCCATTGAGATCAGTAATGCAAGTCCTGTGGATTTCTGTGGAAGCAGAACAAACGTGGCTTGTCAATTATAGGCTCTTATTGGAGATGCTTACACAACAACTAGGCATTGAAAGGTCAGAATGGCCTTCCCTTTGATTCCTCTCTCATGGGGATAGGATCTCAATTAAAGGAGCCTGGGACTTATGTCTGTTTCTATGTTGAGACTGAATAAATGGGCTTCCTTGACTGTTGCAGAGGTAGGAGAAAAAAATTACCTGTTTGTTTTTTCTTTATAAACCTGTGCACGCTTCAATTCCTGATCATTTGAGGGCTAAGCCTTTTTTCTTTCTTTGATGTTTGCACAGTATATGTGAATTGACATCAAATAAGAAGGATATTTTTTGATTTTTTTCCCCCTTATTATTCCCGTACAGCTCAAGACGAAAGAAAAGAGGAACATACTAAAATGTCACCTGAAGTTGCCTTGAACAGAATTTCTCCTGCTCTTTCACCCTTCATTTCCAGCGTGGTCAGAAATGGAAAAGTAGGCTTGGATGCTACTAATTGTTTACGTATTACAGACTTGAAATCTGGGTAAGTGTTTGAGTTCCTTATCCAAAAAGAATACCCACCCCCTATTAACAGTTCAGATGTCTTTTCAGGACTGCTTTTTACTGTATTTAAGCATTTCCAATATATCTGGAACTGACATACTATCTAGATTTTTTTTTTTTTTTTTTTTTTTTTTTTTTTTTTTTTCCTTTTTTTTTTTTTGTCTTATTACCATTTTGTATTTTGTGGGATTTAATTTGTCATATTGTTGGCAATAATAATCTTGTTAAAGACACTTTCATCGCTGCCACTTGATAGTGCTGGTTTTCAGCAATAAGATAGTTATAAACACTTTTTCCTGTTGTTTATCACTTGCTTACTCTTTTCTGTAAATTAAAATCTCAAAGATAAATTTGTATGGGCTTACTGTAGTCATGAATATGGTAAATAAGAAAAAAAACCTACTTTATCTGACCTTCCTCAAGATTAGTACATCAAGTGGCTGTAGGCCATAGTGTTTGAAATAGGCCAAGCTACTATTTTTAATTTTAATTCTGGAGGGATGCATGGTAGTTTTCAGAAGATGAAGTTTGGGATCCACATGTGCAAAGGGACTCTGATGTGTAACCTCTGGGAATAATACATGGGGGAAGTGAAATGTTAAATGTAGAGTTTACTTTTGACATTGTGCAGAGAGGGGAGACTCTCAAGGTGGCTGATAAAGAATTCTTAAGATGACAGGTGTCAGAAATTGCTTTATTCTTACGGAGTTGGACATCTAACCACGTCCTTGATGCAGGTGCTTGTTTGAGACTGGAGTCTCAAAGCATGAAATTATTTTGGCTTAAGGTGTCTAAATCACCACTTTGATGAAACTACTGGTTTATTTATCATTTTGAATGATAGCGTAATCCAATAGATCTTGAGAACCACTGCAAATCACTGTTGTTTAAAATTTAGTTCTGCAGAAAACGGTCTAATAGGCTTCTGTAGTCTGCTTTGTTATGGTTTCACGGACAGTTTGGGAGGCGCTTTTCCGGTACTTACAATGCCTTTTCAGGAAGGAGGTCTGAATTCTATGGTGACTTCGGAAAGAATCATTCCCTCCTCTTTAAGGTGCTGTGATGGAGTACAGATTTACTTGGAGGTCTAAGAAGCTACAACTTTGTGTTGTCTGGTTTGGCGTTTAGGCTCGCGAATTACGCGAGACAGACTGAGCAGTTGCACTTCTGCAACTGTCGCTTCACGCTAGACCTTGCTTTCTGTTGGACTGGTCTCAGAAGGCTGAGATGGGAGCTATCTTACATTACTCCGATTGAATCTGTGGAAAAGGCATACAAAAAAACTAGAGAGAGAAAGCACAGCGGTAGTCTGGTGATGAAGGCATCAGCTTGTCAGGAGGTAGATAAGGGTTTTGCGCAGTGCCCACTGAATGCTTATGTTGCTTGCCTTTAAAATAATAGATTAAAATAAATCAAAACAATGTTTTCTAGCTGACTTTTTAGAGTTTTTTTTATAAGTGTCTAAAGTTTTCAGCCAGTGATCTTACTGAGATGATCTTGAGTTTACTTTGATAAATCTTGAATGTTTTCCAAGAGTTTATTCTTTAACTTAAATTAAAAACCTGCCCCCAGCTGTGCCTGTCATCCAAACCCACTGATTCAAATTCTGTAGTAACTGCATTGAACGTGGAATGTAGAACACAAGTACAGCCCCTGAGAGAGATTGTTCCATATCTTGTTTAAAGGCATAGGCTCTGCTTTATGCAAGTGGTAGCAATATTTTTTTTTTTTTCTTTTTCTGGAACATGGAAATATACCTCACCTTTTATGTTGAGGCTTTCTTATAGCTTGAGGTTGCTAGGAGCTGAAGTTGGGATAATCAAGATTATGCATTTATTTGAGAATTATTTTTAAGGTGTTATTTTTGGTACAATTAAGCTTCTTTAAAGATGTTATTCTAAAACAGGGTTTGTTAGCAAACAATTCATTGAAATTTCTTTGAAATATAAAATGTCACAAATGTGCATTTTTAGGAAAGATTTTTGTTATTTGTAACAAAGAAATTATTAGCTTATTTGTAATGTTTTGAATTTAAGTATCGGTGTGGCAGTAAAGTTCCTTGTGCTTTACTCTGTTATGATGTCACTTAGCGGATAAACAGTATAAAATTACTTAAAGACCATAACATGGGTGCATCGTAGAATTAGAGAAGTTCCTTGCATAACTCAACATCTAGTTGAGTGGTCTTTAACTTTTGATGGAGGAGCCTTTGGGACTCCACAGACCGTTTTTGAGATGCTCAAGTCAATTGATTAACAAGAAAAACCCGAAACTCACCATATTTTCGGTAGACTAAGATTTGCCACTGGGTACTGCCTCTAAAGGAAAACTTTGTAGGTCTCTGAGTCCAAAAGATGGATAGAAAGCCATTTGTCTACTCTATTCTCCTATCCTGACTTAATGCAATTATTCAACTCCCTGTATACTTTAAGCTTTTTGGAAAAAGAAGAATGACAATACAGAGAAAGTAGCAGGCAGAGACAAATGTGGGTGATAACAGCATGAAGAAACAGGAGTATAAGATGTAGAGGTTGGACAGAGAGAGGAGGAGGATGAGGAGAGCGCTTACGTTAGAATAATGGGGATGAGGTTCAGAATGTTAATTGCAAAACTCCCTTCAGTTTCAATGGTGCTGAATCAGGCTTTACACTTAAAAAGTGGAACTGGATGGCGACAAGAGGCACTAGATTAAATGTCTGAAATGAAATAAAAAGCAATTCTTGATTTCAAGTGAATGTGACCATTTGTAAGTACTGTCAGTGTAGAAACTTCTCCTTTGAATGGTGGTAGTACATGCATTGACATATGAAAGGGACTATAAACACATCTCCCTGTAGACTAGCTTGAATTTATAATGGAATGTGCAGATATTTTATGATTTAACTGTTGTGTTGTGTGGAAGATTTTTAAGAGTAAAAAAAAGTACACTGTAATCTTTAAGATGTTAAAATCTTTAAGGTAGTCATCTCGATAGCTATAAATTTTGAAAACAAAGACTTCTGGAAGCTTCTGGGTGCATTGACACTGATGAGAGGGTCAAGGCAAGGAAGTCCTTCACGGTCAGGTATTACGCTGTTACTCTGATAGAAAAATAGGCGTTAATGTAGAACTCCACTTCCCTGACCAACCAGTGCTTCACAACGTGTAACAAAATGTGCAGACCAAAGATCCATCCATTCTCAGTTCTTAAGTTTTAGAAACTGGAGCTGTGGTTGACAAGGAACGATGGCAACATACTGAGTATGGTAGCATCTCCAACCCTTTACCTGTTGAGTACTTTGTTTTCTTCGTTCCAAACTCAAAAGTGGAAGGAATTGCCCTTTTCTTTCACTGGTGCAAGTTCATGTTCCAGGGTTATAGCCTATCATGTCATTTGATTTCGATTTGTAAGTGGCAAACATATATAAAGTCTAACTATTTGAAGAGTCAATCCATGTGCCAGATGTTTTTAGTAAGGAACTTTAAGATGTTTTTAAGGAACTTTGCACTTGTTCTAACTTATTGCTAAGACTGACTAGTTTTTGTTGTATGTTATAAATTGTATTAAAGAGCTGATGTTAGATTAAAAGTATGAATTATGATATGTTAATTTGCTTTGCTTGCAAGTGTGGGAGGGAAGTAGATCATAGGAAGGAAATCCTATTGTTTTGCAGTCTTTGAGTATGTAAATGATTTATAATAACATGTTACGGTTCCCTAATGTCTGTGTGTTTTACAAACCTGTTAGACAGTACTAGCCTCATCAGACACATACGTTTACATCTATGAGTAGGGCCTTCAGGATCAAGTTCTGTTCATAGGAATTACATGCTCACTGCTGATGCCAAGTGAGCAAAGAAATACATTAACTGTACTCAGCAAAATGGCATGACAGGAAAGAAGGAAACTTTTCAGCAGAAACAGTAATAAAAAGTTAGGTGGTGCATAGTTACCCAAAGTAGAATTTTATCAAGTCTGCAGGGCTATTATCTTCTTTCTTGTCAAAAGGGCTCCCCAGTGAGCAAAAAGAGAACCTCAGTGTTAGATCACATGTGAAATACAGCACCTTTAGCAGCATTGATTCTGATGATAAGGAAACCCCGGCAGGCATCTATCTCTGTTGCATTAATAAAAGACATTCTTGGAGATGTCAGAATGGATCAAAGCATTTAACTCTTGCATAGGATATTACCTTGTTCTAGACCCAGAGAAAATACTGCTGCCAATTCAGTCAATGCCACGTACTGCATCATTCAGTTAATCTCCAATGGTGTCTCTTTGAAATAATGACCCATCTTCATTAGATATTACAATCTACTCATAACCAACTGAATTATGGCTAAGGCATTTTTCTTTGCATTTATACATACATACATTAATCATGGGAAAGATGTTGAATAGGGAAAAGCGATTATTAAGTAATTTAGAAGACATTTTCCTATCTAAAGGCTGTTTAATCATTGTATGATGTAGAATCCAGTTATTTAAGATGTAGCCGCTTTTCCTATGGCTTGTTACAATGGTGCAAGACATATCTGTGGTGATGGTTGTGTTTGAGAACTTTTTTCCATACAGCCATTCGTCAGTGCCCGTGATAGAGCCTCAAATTGTGCTGCAAGCCTAGTCTTACTCAACAAACTTTATTTTATTTCTTAAATTACTTGGTGTTGCACCAGGTGGAATTTCAAAATGAATATAATGATTTAAAATTCTAGATATTAAGATTCTATTTTTCTTGGATATCTACTCATAAAAAAGTTGTAACTTTTGTACTTGTTTGGTTATACTGAACTATTCCATATTTATGATGAATTTAGTTGTGGAATTTTTATGTAAGTGGTTTGTAGTAAACCATGTTGGTATTTTGTGCCTTGCATCTGTCTGACTCTCCATTCATTTCTGCCTCTTTTCTTGATACCGAGCTACGTTTACAATTAGTTAAGTTCTTGAAAGAAACCTATGTGAGGAGTGGTCAAAAGAGCGTTGTTCTACCTGGAGCCGATTCTAACATGCACATTCACTATCAAGCTGTAACAAGATATTTATAACTTTATTGCCTTGCTTCCCAGTGAGCTGTGATGATTTACTTTTTTGTGTTATCAAGTAGACTGCAATATGCTGTGGTATTTCCGTTTCTTTTGGGCATTTCCCTGTTCAAAGTATTTCATAAAATACTCACATAAAATGCATATTTAGTGTTATTTTTTAACTGTGAAATACTATTACAATACTGTAGCAGTTATTTAAAGCTTTCACTTTATCATTTGACTTTGATTAATTTAAACTGAAAGATTCTACTTCATTAATTGAGGAGAATTCTCATTCCATTATTCCCATTAATCTCTATAGATAGGTTATTTTCACGTGCATTTTGTTTACTTACAATGTTCAACAAGTCTGACTTCTGAATGCGATTACTGTGAAAAGTGTTTTGTTTTTTGTTTTTAATAATTATGTTGTGAGTAAAATGTATACTTGAAAGGATTTGGTGGCTTGACAGGCTCAAGCAGTGGGCCCGTGCAAACAACATGCGGTTCAGCAAGGCCGAGTGCAAGGTCCTGCACCTGGGTCGGGGCATTCCCAAACATGAATAGAGGCTGGGCGATGAGTGGATTGAGAGCAGCCCTGCCGACAAGGACTTGGGGGTGCTGGTGGATGAAAAGCTTGACATGAGCCAGCAATGTGCGCTTGCAGCCCAGAAAGCCAACTGTATCCTGGGCTGCATCAAAAGAAGCGTGGCCAGCAGGGTGAGGGAGGTGGTTCTCCCCCTGTACTCCGCTCTCACGAGACCCCACCAGGAGCACTGCATTCAGCTCACGGACCCCCAGCACAAGAAGGACATGGACCTGTTGGAGCGAGTCCAGAGGAGGACCACGAGGATGATGAGAGGGCTGNTCAGAGGGTGGTGAGGCACTGGAACAGGTTGCCCAGAGAAGCTGTGGGTGCCCCATCCCTGGAAGTGTTCGAGGCCAGGATGGATGGGGCTTTGGGCAACCTGGCCTAGTGGTAGGTGTCCCTGCCATGGCAGGGGGTTGGAACCAGATGGTCTTTAAGGTCCCTTCCAACCCAAACCATTCTATGATTCTGGGGAAGGTATGGTCTTTGCGTCCTTTACTGTTATATTCAATAAGTCAAACTTACCTTCTCTACAGAGTAGGTTGTTTCACTCTAGTTTCTGATAACAAGTGTATTTCTTCACTGCAAGGAATCTTACTAGCAGTTTGTCACTCTAAAGTGAAATTGAACAGACTAAAGCCTGTTCTATTGTTCTGATGGGACAGTGTGAGAGAGTTGAGAATTTTTCTGTGCTGATCCAAAAAGATTGACCCTCTCCAGGACTGCTCTCTTCTGCGTTTGTTTCTGAATGTTGAAAGAACAAAAGGAAAATGTCTTAATTTTCAGTATAGCTCATACATTTTCTAATGGTTTTGCAGATATTCTCCAAAAATATTAGCGTTTTTTTAGCAGCAGTTTTAAACAAGGTACTTGAAGTTGTTCAGGGGGGAAAAAAAGCTCTTGTCAGTTTTGAGTGTTATGAGTAAGTACATGATTTTAAAAAGTAAAGGTAGTATTAGTTAATTGTGCTAACTTGGACTTATTTGAAAGACTACATATTTTTCTAAGATTTGTTCAGTTTAAATACTGCACAGTATGTCTTTGCTGGTATTATTAGGCTGGGACAGTGAGTAACTTCCTCTTGTCTGACCTTGCAAAAAGTGAATGTCGTTTCTACCAGTTTTATGCTTCAGTAACAAAGAGAAGAAACTCTTTGGTACAGGTGCCAACTGTTTCTTTTCTGTTTAAAGAGAGCTCGACATGTTGTAATATACATGCCAAATACATTCAGAAGGGAGTACCTTAGCAATTTATTTAAATGTATGCTTTGGCTGTCTGTACCTTGGTAACTCATTGAACGCTTTTTGAAAGTCAGGGTTTATGTTAATACGCTGTAAATCTCTGTCCAGGACTTTCTGCTGTTGTAACAGTTATCTGCCTTAATCTTCTGCTTTGTGCATCACAGCAGGAGAAAAAACTTTTCTTTGTTGTAAAGTTAACTATTTGGAGAACTTAGCTAAGTATCAAAAACACAATAATTGAGTCCAGTTTCTCCCTGGCTTCCAAACCCTTCTATCACATGCATTAAAAAATAAAAAAATGTTGCATCTAAGCTGGACAGATCTCTGCTATAGCATGGATCTTGCATGTGTGGTACATTTGACCAGAAGTTGAGAACAACTGGTTTTTAATTTCTTTTTTTTTTCTTCTGCTGAGTAGAGAAGGATATATTCCTGGATAGGTGGTTGGTAAATTCTTCCAGCCTTATGTGTCCAGTTAACTTCATGTATGCCTGACTCTCTCATATACATATACATGGCATAACATTAAAAGTCTAATGTATATTTGTAATGAAGTTGAAGGTTATGACTTTGGTTTTAGCCTGTTTGCTGCTATCACTTTCTGATAAGTTTAGGGGTTCTAAAAGCGTAGGAGATCATCAGAGACTCAACAGACCAGTATGCAACAGTGTTTAAGATCTGATTCTGCCGCATTTACATCACAGCAAACAGAAATTAACGGGAATACTTCTGTAAACTATTTCTGTGAGTCGGTTACAATAAATGAAGCAAACCACTAAACACTATTGTCTAACTACACAGTCATTCTCTAACAGTGTGGGAAATCAAATGCTGTATAGGCCTTTTCTTATAATATACTGATCATTATGCAAGTCTGCATAAAACTTTTCAAAAGGAAGTTTCATTGTTGTAGGAGTGTGTCTTGCTGGCGCTGCAGACGAGATCTCCCTATTGCTGCCCTTTGAAATGCAGCCTTGTGAATGCCTTGGGATCTCCGGGAGCATCGGTCGCGGTGCTCTTTTTCCTGACTGATGGAGAAATGAACTTCTCTGACAGTTCAGGTAACTGTCCAGCGCTGAATTTGCAGTGTTGGTGTAATATCTCAAGTTCAACTGGAATAGAATAACCACACCAGTGCAATGTTATGCCTAAGGTATTTTCCTCTGCTTCTTGAGACGTTTAGCTTGGGCATTTACTTGGCATTGCATTGCACAGTGTGGATGTATCTTGAAGCAACTATTATCTAACTGGAAATGAACATCTGGAAAGAATACTTAGAGCTATACGTAAAAGTGAACAGAGTTTCTTCTGCTCTTGAAATTGATATGTTTATTGAAGGTACTGAATTCAGTCTTGAGGTAAAGGTTAACTTCTCAGTAATCCATAGTAATTCACAGAAAAGAAAAAAATGATAAAAAGGAATTCTATTTATTTTGTCTTTGCTGAGAGGAAGGAATTAATATAAGTTCACTTGGGAGTAGAGTCAGTTGCAGGTTTTTGTCTTCCTAATATGTGGGATATTGGTGAAAGAAGAAAATTAGACCACTAGGGTTGGATGTTTTTATTACTGTAAAATAAAAGAACCCCAGTGGGATTCAACTAATTAAAGGATATTGCAGAATTCCGTTATGGAGCAGATGCAAAAAAAGCCAAATACGTAAACAACTAAAACAAGTATATTTGCCTAAATAAAAGTGTGTTCCTATGAATCCCTGCAATAATTTTTTTTAAACCAAAAATGTGACAGTACCTGTTGCTCTATTTTGGATGATCATTTCTTTGTTCAATGGAAAATAGGCTTTCGGCTTTGTCTTCAGTTCTGTAATATTTTATATTAATATTAGCTCCTCTATATGCACTTTGAAGTTGCCCCATCAAATGTGTATGCAGCTGAAAGCTGTGGAGTTATGAAGTTCAAAATGTGGTGATCCTTCCTTAGCATAACTTTCATATCCAAAGAACTGAATTCTTGGTTGCTGCAATAACATAAGTTTCTTTCTTCTCAGAGTTTATAAAATTAGCAAATCACATAATTAGAGATTTGCAACCAGAATGCTATGACAATATGCTGTTAGATGAAAACTTTGGAAGAAAATGTGAAAAGAAAGGATATGGGATCACTGAACCACTCCTAGTAATGTTTGGTTAGTTAAAGGGGGAAATATGGAGACATGGACTATGCTCTTAGTCCCTGTGCTTTTTCCTGTTACCAATTCATTACATTTTCCAATAAACTAAACAGTTCTATGATGTGAAATAAATTACTTAAAAGAAAAAAAAAAGAAGCTGGGAGTCTCTGTGGCTACTACAGACAGTATTGGGAGCAATGCTAATTGACTTAATAAAACTTACATTTATAATAGCTTGGCTTTTGAGACTTGCTGTATGAATATGCTTTCTGTGAACACTGAAAGGATCTGAAACTCCGGGTGGTAGACTGTAATTTCATACTTGGCAAAGAGTTGTTTTCTTTGAGTAATCTATAAGTAAAAACGTACCTTGTGTGATTTTTTTCTTTCTTCAGAACTCGAGTTCACATTAGCGAGCAGTAGAACATGAGAGATTATTAGGTTCAAACTCATTAGAAAGAAACACATAATCAAATGGCAATTGTGGAAATACGAAACAAGAGTTTGAATTTGACAGGAGGGAAAGGAGGTGAAGTAAATTCAAAAGGTGCATCTTCAACACTTTCGTACTCTTCTCTAAAACTTTGCTTATGAATTCCAAGAACTTGGGATACAGCTGGTCTTGAGGTACAATAAGGTAGTGCCTTTTCCTTGCCTGAACTTTTAACAGAAGGGTAATTTATGATGCTGTGAATTCACTAGTTTATTTACCAAAACATTAGTCCACTGGAGTATGCATTACAAGTGTTATCCCATTGCAATTTACTTGTTTCTGTTAGTTTTGCAGTTGCTCATTCATTAAATTTTCCATTTTCTGGTTTCTGTTCCATTCTTCTGGGGACTCTGCACTGTGTAGTTTTTAAGGAGAGTTGCGGGCAATTACCAGAGTATAAAAGATCTTGCTTACAAAAATAATCAGTTTGATTGTAATAGATGTTTCTAAAGCATGTTTTGTTGGCAGCTTTCCTTTGTTGCTCGTTAATTATTTTTCTCAATTTGTATCATAATTGGCTCCCAACAATAGTGAGCTCCAACCCTAAACTGTAGGGATTTTACAAATGCAAACTTTTGAGATAGTTTGCTGTTCAGAGCTTTTCTTTCAAGTAGACTTGCAAGTATATTAAATGTGGTGTTGGTTAGCAACTCTTTCTTCGTATCCTTTTTTGTGGTGGCCCTTTCCAACCTGCATTGTGACTGGAAAAAAGCTGTTACAAAAACAGCCTTCCTAGGCAAAATGAATAGGGAATTTGTGGTGCTAACAGAATCGCAATAATGTGGGTTTTGTGCATGCTTTCACTTAATGTAGAAGTTCTCTGAGATGATTTTAAAACGTACATAGGTATGCTTGCTCATCTTCCCCCTCTAGGGTTTCCCTGTAGAGGCTAGACTGAAAGTCTGCTTCCAGCAGAGCCAGCTGTACTTCGGGTGATTGCAGGGCGTCTACCACGAGGTCGTGGCAGATGTGAAAGGTTTCAAGTTCTAGAAGCAGGCTGAAAGCTTTCCCCACCTGCAGCACCTGTTTTGGCAAACTCCCCATTCCCATTAAGTAAATCTACATTTACTGCTAAGATACAGCTGCTATAATTTGTTTTTATTAATGACAGTAGTCATTAGATGCTTTTGTGCATTGTTTCTAGTGAAAACAGGTTGCTGGCAAACTAATTAATTTTAAATAGTTCTTTGCACTTTGCTCTTTATAAAATGTGAATCTGCCCATGGGTGCAGTAGGAAAGTGAGGGGTGGTTTTCCAAGGCTGTATTCTGCCTAGTATCCCACTCCTTTCTGAAAGTCCCAGTTAAGATTCAATGCATACAAGAAGACATGAATAGGTATATGTAGGAAAATCAGCATTTACAGTAGATGAAGGTCTTGTTGGGAATATGTTTGTCATATCTGGTGACACCTTGGAGTTTCCCAATTGGTAACTACGGATTGAAATGCTGTTGCAGTTACAGAGTGTCACCCATACTAACAGGATTCAAAATCAACATCATCATCATCATCTATATTGCAAAACCAAGAGCAGGCTTTGTGTATAGTTTAATTTTTATACTGTTTGAGCAAACCAGCTTGGGTACAACTGAGTCTTATGAAAACAGTGGGTCTAACTATTGGAAAGTTGTTTGGAATAATTGATTTGGTTTTCTGATTTTAATATTTTAAATAAAGTATATATGTAAGCAGCGATCACTCTAAGTGTAACTGGGTTTTTATATTTCTCAAAAGCAATGGTGTATAGTTTTATCTTTTAAGTGGTCTTTTAAGTAATATAATATGTATATCTGTAAAAA
>VXAA01002807.1:48209-85763 GCA_013399115.1 Anseranas semipalmata | reverse complement strand
GGGGGGGGAGGGGAGGGCTATTTCAGTAAGGAATGGCCATATTATTTGAAGGTACTACTCTAACAAGTGGAATTTTTGTCCATATTTAAACTTAAAAAAAAAAATAAATCTATTTTGAATAGGAGACTGAATCTGGATGTGTACCACAATATGTAGTAGGTCCTACTTGAGACTTGTTTCATGGCTATAATCAAGATGCAGTGAAGAAGCTTCATGGGATGACGTTGCTGTAGAGAATGCTATCATATTTTCTATGGGACTGTAGTAACCCTCTCATTTATCACCATACAGGGCCCTGTTACGATATTCTGAGAGCCTTAAGTCTTTACTTGTTTTTAGGTAGTGGCTAGGATTGTTCTTGGTTCTTAACAGAAAATTAGTAGATTAACATGCACACAGACGAGGACATAGGCGCACACACTATACCAATATAGATAATGACTGTAGTGCAGTTATAATACTTGGAAATATGAATATAGACTATACATTAAACTTCATTATTTAGAAATAAGCTTTTTTTTCCCCAATTCTTAAATTTTGAATATCACATAAGCAGTTAAGTAAAACAACGATGATGTTAGTGGTCTTCACCTTCCCAAAAACCAAAAGGCACAATTTAACCACGCTAGATATTTTAACGTTATGGCCGACTGAGTGTAGAAAGGGCTGTAAACAAGTGTATCTCTTTCACAGGTACCTAATAATAGCACTGAATTCAATGGATAATAACTCTCCTCATTTCAGCATTACATGTTTGAAAATGCTGTGCGTCGTTCAGTGTCATAGCATGTGGAATAAACAGTGATGCCAGCAGCCTCAAGAAGGCTTTAATAATTCTACGTTTAGATCTGTAGTGATGGTAGGGGAAGACGGCCATGGTGTGCAACCAAAGATTTGTAGATACTTTGTTGTAGGCTGTTGCTAGATACGTTATCTTTTAAGGGCAGAATATTTCTGCAAAGGAAAATTGCGAAATCTGCTAGAATAAAAAGATTGGCTGAAAATGTTCAGAAGCTCCAGTGTATGGCCTTCATTATGTGGTGCCAAATACAGGCTGAAGTGTGTAGTTCCTTTGTGGTTTGTCTTGCATCCTCTTTGCAACAGATCAGATCTTTGCATATCATCAATCATAACCGCTGCCACTGTACAAGTACCCAAGTATTAATCCCAGTGTGTTGAAAACTGTTGGTGTGCTACTTTAGGGAAGTATAATTGCATAGTCACAGTCCTGTTTTCCAAAAGAGCAGGAAGTTCACTGTTTTTTGAAAAAGGAGAAAACGTACATGCAGGCAATGCAGTGGCAGACTACCTGTAGTGTAAAGTAATTGTTTTTTCTTTAGCTTCAGTAACATCAAATATCCTGTGACTTAATTGCCAGGAAGGCATTCTTACGCTTTCTTGAGATCCATAGAGTCCTAGAATATCCTGAGTTGGAAGGGACCCACGAGGATCATTGAGTAGAATTCCTGATTCCACACAGGGCAACAGTTAGCTAATTAGTCCTTTTTTTTCTTTTTCATATGTCTTCCATCACACTTCAAAAATTTTCAAATTATGCTTCCAGAGAGACACTCTTAATTCATTTTCTTCTGCAAGGGTCACAGTAAATTTTGTGGTTTTTTAATGGCCAGAATGGTTGAAAAATTTAGCTTATTCTTGCTACATTTCAATTAAAATTGGAGACAGCCATATTAGTATTTTAATTAAGTCATCCAGGACTCGGTACTGCTACATTAAACTCATTGCTTTTCTTTATATTTGAATTTTTTTAAAGATCTTAATAGGAGTTTAAATTTCAAGAAGACTAACTGTCCATGATGTTCTATAATGAGCGTAAGGCCTAGTAAGAGGTTGAATCTGTCTTCCAAGGACAAAACTTAGAGTAGATGGTATACAGGTATATGCATCCTTTACTGCTGACTGAACAACCATAACTGCTGAGTAAAGTTTGGTATTATTTCTGGAGAAGTATTTGCATATTTTGAGGTGAAGTGTTGTGTAATTTTATGGACATATTTGTCTTCCTAGCTGAAAAATCAAGGCAGATGTCATCGCTTATCCTGAGAATTTCTGCTGAGTTACAAGCTCTTTATAGTCCTTATTGAATAATATTCTTAATTAAAAAGCACCATTAAGAATCAGTTGCTTGGTCACTGCAATTTTGTTCCAGTGAACCCTGGAATCTCTTGATCTTGGTTTTAATTTTGCATTCAAGCTTTCGCTGCTTCATGCTGCTAAGAGAATCTGACTCGTTTTTTTCTTTTTTTCCCTCCCTCCTCCCGTGCTCTTCAGGTTTTCTTTTTCAGGCACTGATGCCTCCCTCTCTCCTTGTCCTTGAGTGCTGTCATCTGGAATTTAATGGTGATTAAACAATGTGTTGCCCTTGTGATGCTACTGTTTTCTGTGGCCTCTTGAACTATAGTATTTTCATCTTCAGTCTGATTCTCACTGTTTTTGTGAGTAGATGGCAGCTCTGGGTTCTGCTGCCACCACTTTGTTTGGTTTCCTTCATTCAAAGAATGCTTCTTTTGTCTCATTTGAAGCTTAGCTTTTTGTTTTCTTTTTTCTTCCCTTTTTTTGCTTCTGATTTCTATTTCTTAGCTTCTTACTCATTTTATTTATAGTTCTTAGAATGGGAAATCACGGCCTTGCTGCCTCACTAGCTGGTCTAAAATATTCCCCATAATACGCTGTGTAGAATGTCAACTGGTTTTCTTCCTTTGATGGAAGTATTTCAGTAAGTTTATCTAGTCTTCCTGTGGCTTTCTGCTTTAAGGAAGTAATAAGAAAAAAAGAAAATGAAAAATATAGAGGAGTACCTGACCTTCTTGTTGCCCTTCTAAAAGCTTTGCTAATTTATTTGCCAAAAACACTGTTTGTTGTGCCAGTAAACAATTGCTAAAATGATTTTACAAGTAATTTTAAGATTTAAGATTTGCATAACGAGGTTGCTGCAGTGCATGTCAGCCTTCTGTGTAGCATTAGGTCATTTAGTACAGGTTGTGGTTTAGTTGAGGCTCTCTTACAGGAAGGACCTTTTATGCTTATACGTAGATTGTACTTAGGTGATATCATTATTTGCATGGTAAGTGTCTTTTTATTGGGTCATCTGAAGTACCAAAGATTCTTCCTGGCAATATGTTTTCTAAAGTATTGTTGAGTCTTAATTTATGTGGCAAGAGTAATGAATATTCTTCCTTTGGTAACCTGCTAATGAATGTCTAATGAATGTTACTAAAGGGAAACATCCAGAGATAATCTGCTCTCTTTTTATATTTATTTCCTCTTAGGCTGCAAAGTTTAAAATATTTTCTCCTTTTAAATAATCACTTTCATGTCTAGCTTTATATTTATTATTACTATTATTGACACTTTTTCCTTGTGTTTTGGACTTCCCTTTAGCATATAATTGACAGAACTTTTTTTTGCAGGTAAAAGTCTTAAATATTATATTTGTGCATCAAAAGAAATGACCTGACATTATATATGTACGAGTGTGGACTTAGAGAGGCTTAAAAGACTTACATTTGTATTGTTGTAGTGCCTTCCTACTTTGCTCTTTTCTCCTTTCTACTCCTGTTTGAGCTCCAGTTACTGGTGATTTCTGCAGTCTGTTTGCTTCAGTGTATTTGTCCTTCACTTTTACATTTCCTTTTTTAGCTACCCGGTGTTTCTGTTTGTTACAACTTCTCCAGCGTTGCCTGTCTTTCATTTCTACCAGTATCGTATCTACTCTTGTATTATCTGTTGTTCTCTTCTCTGTCCTCTTCACTTCTAATACTAAAGTTTTGGGGAAAACGGTTGCACAGCTACATAAATGCAAGTAGCTAAGATTGCCCCACTGCTTTCTTGTTCAGCCTGGGATCCAGCTCATTTACTTCATTTTTGCAGATTTGCCCACCCTCAGCCCTTTATGGCAGAACAGTATTTTTCTTTCTGTTCATGGGCTTACACGTCTTTTTTCCCTTCTTATAGCAGTATTTGTCAGTTGAAGTTAAAGAAATAAAAATACCCACAACCTTTTGCCACCTCCCACCCCTCTAAGAACCAAATGATCACCCTGCAAGTCCTTCCTGTATCTCTTTTTCTTACAATGTCGTTATTGAACAAGTGGGACTTGATTCAGTTGCCTAACTAGAGGTGTCTAATGCTGTCTGAGGTGCCCTAGAGTATCTTGCTTGGCCTTTTCAGCTGCTGACCCAAAGGGCACTGATCTCATTGAAAAAACTCATGTCGTATCTGCCTTAGATGTCTCAGATGCCCTAAGGAGTCTCAAATGGCACTAAACAACATGGTTAAACAACTGACCCAAGCTCATGGGGACCGGCTGCTTTGCAGCTTTGCATGTAGTGGAATAGCAGAACAGAGAAGGAAGTTTTTTTGTTTTTTTTTTTTTTATACAATCAAATACTTTTTTCAGAATGTCTTTCTATTAATAGATGTTGTTGAAACTTTAATACTGACTTCTGTGCCCTTCTTCATCTAGTATGTTGATTCACAGGTCGAGTCAGAAATTAAGCAAGAGCATCACAGTTCCTTGCTATCAGATGTTGTCTCTAAGCTTCCGGAACAGTTCTGGCTTTTCACTGAGCAACCTGTAAGAAATCTAAGCTACACTTGGTTTACTCTAATAGGATTGTATTTTATGGTCAGATGATGAAGAGTCCCATAGAATTCCCAGATACCGTTTGAGGGTAGCTGCCCTCCCATATGGGCAGAACTCCTTCAACAGATCGTTTTCAGAGGAGCTTCTGAGGTATAATTATCTTGCTCTACTTGACAGCAGAATAGCTTGGCAGCAGCAGCACCACAGCAAAAATAGAATTACTCCTGTATCTTCTTCCAGTAGTAGTTCTGTGTTTACTAAAGTTGAATTGTCACTTCAGGAGCTATTTGTCTTTCTGTCAAAAAATTGCTAATCGATTCTGTAGGTAGTGTATTGCTATATTTGACTTAAAGCCTGTAGAACAAAAATCTTCAGGGTGAAATCCAGTGACAAGTCAGCGGGTCTGTGCTGGTTCATTTAAATCCTTTCATACTGCTGACTATGCTGACTTGGTCACAGATCATAGTGAATAATAGATTCCTTTTCTACATGTAAAGACAATTCTCGAGGGTTGCTTTAGGTAAGAATTTGTTTATAGAAGGGATGGATCAGCATTTCTGTGCAGACTTTGTGTGGCCGCTGAAGGAGGTAGATTAGCATTCTGAATACACGAATAATATCATTCTACTTACTGTCTTTTTGATATTCACCAAGGACAGTTTCTTTATTTTCCCAAAACTGATTCTCCACATAGGGTTGGTCTCTTGCTTCAACATTGATCCCTATTATCTGCGAATGCATTTCATGATCAAATTACACATAGATTTTTTTCATTTGTTAAAAGCCAAATGGATTGATGTCCATCATATAATATATTCAAATTGGTCTTATTCCAGGCTGCAGGGGAGACACATATTCATTCTACATGTTTAGTACTGACTTAGCTTTTTCTGACCCTAAGGATTTCTGAAGGATGTAGATATCTCTTCAAAAGTAAAGTTTGTGGATTTATAGGTCGGTAACTGGTATGTTTCTTCCTAATTTCGTTGTCTTTAGGTAAATAGGGATGTAAATGATGTGGCACTCTCAGTACAACATCTTTCAGTACTGCTAAATTTACAGCATAGTTACAAAAGATGAAGTTATCAGGAGAGAAAAACTGTGTGTAGGATAGACCAGTGGAAAGCAACTATAAGCATCTAAGAAATTTCTAAGTTTCTAACCTCTTTGTTAGACATGCATTTTGGCTGAATAGATGAGAAAAGAAGAACTGTGTGTGTGTGTGTGTGTGTGTGTGTGTGTGTTAAAAGAAATGATAGATTTAAGTATTAATATTTCTATCTTTTTGTCTGTTGGGAGTGTATTAACTTTTCCTTTGAAACCCTGTGAAGTAAAATATTTCAAACTTTAATGCTATTTGCTTGAGGGGAGAATACGAAGAAAAAGTATTAGTTTTGGAAAGTGAGAAGCAAAAAGATGTATAAAACATCCTTTTTCTTCTAATTTATCTTTAACTTCATTGAATTAATTTTAAATTCTGTAGTACTATTTAATTGGAAATATAATTTCATTGAAGTAATCGTTGTCTAGTGTATCTATAAAACTGAGATAACTGGTCCGAGTGTGAAGGTTTTGCCTGTATTGTTCTTAAACTGGAATGGTCATGGTCACTAATGCTGTGGAATGCCACATTTTGCCTTCTGTCAAGGGAATAACGGCAAATAGAGTTGAAACTTATGAGGAAGTACATTCTCAAGAGTTGGGGATGCAAGGAGGGGGATATTTGTTTCATTTGGGCAAGATGGGGAGAGAACACAGGGCTATGATGATTTTTGGTGTTTCTAGTTTCAAAAATAAAATGGTAGCCATTCTCAAACTCTTGAGCGCAATAATTTTGCGAATGTCTTTATTGGTTGAAAATGTTATGTCTTTAGCCCAGCACAATTATGTTAGAAGATGGTAAGCCACAGGTAATATCATGTAAGTATTAAATAAAGTAGTTGTTTAAAAATGGATGTTTCTTCTAGGGAGAGGATGATTCTGAGAGATGGTGATTCAAAATACTAAACACCTTACATTTTGCAAACTCACTGCGGAGACTAGTGTTAACATTTGTGTAACGTAAAACCAGATTTACTGTTGAGTTGGCCATTGATTGCTTAAATACCTTTTATTTGAGTGTAAAGATGCATTTTTTTTATTTACACATGATAACCTAGCCAAGTAAGCTGTTAACTGCAGATTTAATTCCTCTGTTTTTTTATTTTTATTTAACAAGAATGAAACTCAGATATAGTATTTATACTGAATAGTTCTTTAATGTCAATAGGTAACAAAAATTTTTGTAAACTAAAATACCTGCATAGGTAGTCAATCCTATGATGATGGGGGTGATATGCCAATAATACTCAGTGCAAGAAGGGGTGTGACAGGGAGAGGTAGCAAAGAAGAGCTATGAGCATGTGAGAGAGGTAGTAAACACCTTTGGCCAGCTATAACTGTGATGTGCCTGACCTCAGTGCTGACACTCAGTGTGGCCATGCATCACACCCGAGTGGTCAGAGAGGGTGCCGTCCCCAGCTGTTGGTCCTGGTCCCACAGCAGGAGTCACTGCACACAATGTGCAGCTGTCCTGAACCCTAAAATGTATAAATTGACCACCTAGCATGTCAAACTGCTAGTGCCAATTTGAATTTGCTGTCATACCTGAACATTGTATGTGGTGGTGTTCTGGAAACTAGTATGAGTTCTTTTCACTTCTTGTTGCTGTAGAACTGAAAGCACAGGAGGAAAAAAAAAGTTTGTACCTGCTTGAACCTCCATATTGTACCTGCTGTCATAGCTTTCTTGAGGTTCACCCATTCCTGTGGAGCTTGAAGAGGTGAACACAGTATGTGTCCAATCTCATTGCTCTGAGCAGAGTCCGGGAGCCACCTCATGATGTAGGGTTCTTTAACAATTTTTCACTAATCAAATATGAAGGTATTACATAAAAATATGCCGTTATTTTAGTATTTTTTTATTCTAAGCAGCTTTTTGTAATATTCACGTAGTTGGAGTGCAGCTCCTGGTGAGCTGAGTTGTGTACTTGGTTCCCTCAACTCTGTTAAAGGAGGAATCCAGAGAATGAAAACCACGCAACTAGCAACTGAATATGAAAAGTACGTGTTAAATGAGTTACTTAGCATCACATAAAAATGTCACGGTGAAAGCACACGTGCAGTCCTTTCCTTCAGAGTAGCATTGGACTACCTACGTCACAGGCCAAGCTTTTTCTTTGTGCTGTCTTCTCAGTTATTTGTAACACAGCTCCTAGTGTGTGAAGGTTAAGGAGAATGTATTAAGGTGCTGTCTCCTTCAGTACACAGCCTCAAGAATTGTCTGCTCTGTAGATGGAAATTTGTGGGGTGGTTGTAAGGAGCTGTACATGGTTTTTTCCATTGTAGTAAATACAAAGGAAAGGATTGAGTTATGGTGGCATGGGAAGATCCAGTCTAGTGACCAGTAAGTTTTCTGAATTCTTCATTGCTGTATTACAGTGTAGGCAGTCTAGTAATTATTTTCTCTAAATATAGGTGTATCTCCTGTTACAATTTTATGTAGTTCCCTATAGGATTGATGTCTATTTTGTTCTTATTTTAATTGAAATAAAAGTGATTTTATGTTGACTGTATTGGGTATTTTAACTGATGGACTTCCACTCTTTCCTGCACCCTGTATGGATGCATGCTTCTGATGTTTGTGGAAGGCAGGTGGGAGTGCAGACAGGAGGAACCCACGCCATGCTCTACTGACTTGCATGATCTGTGAGTTTGTGATTTTGGAGTGATGCAGGGGAGCATACCTACCCCAGATTGGCCATTGGCTTCTTAGTTATGAGCCCTCATGCTCTGAAAATTAATCTTTACAACATCCTTGCTTCCAGCTAGAGCCAAGATTTGTTTACAGAATATTAGCAGTTAAAGCTGTCACGTTGAGTGTCTTGAGATGGTGACATTACTGAGCAGGCGATGTGGCTGTGTAAGACTTGTTAATGCAATGCTTTTCTCCACTTCTGTATTCATATTTGTTGAAGAACAAAAAGTGGTTTTACTTTCTCTCAACAGAGTTGTGTATAAGGCTTACCATACTGGTTTTACCTTGCTGTGTAGATTCTGAACAAGTTACCACATAATAGGAATGACTTCTTTTTCTAAATGCCTGCTCATTGTGATACCTCACAAATCTGCTGTATGCAAAAGCTCAGAGTTTTTCTTTCATGTCTTCTTGGAGAGGAAAGGATGATTCGGAGGTAGAGAAGTAATGCTAGATACAGCTCTTCTTGAATTGTGGGTGGTTTTTTTTAAAAGCTCACATGCAAATTGACCTCTTCTTGACCTATCTAGACTCTGAAGTATGTTTACTAGTGAAATAATTCAACCTTTTTTTTTTTTTTTGAACTATCACATTGGTAATTGATCGTATATCTTGTGACACTGGCAAGATGAGAACTTAGTGCCAAGCTGTGATAAGGTTTTATATTTTTAGTTTATTTTAGTCTCTCAGTTTAAATGCACAATACTGCATTTTTCTTGTCCAGAATTTGGATAATTGGAATGACGCCTATTGAACTGCTTATTTTTCCTCTTCAAAGTTGGAGATGGAGGGGAAAAGAGGGAGTAAGTTTTAAAAGCTCCAGTATTTTGAAAATCCTAATCACAATAGTTTGCATCTGAGTTTTACTTAATATGCAAAACACAGCAATCTAAATGTGGTACTTTTAAAAAAGGTTTTCTAACTCGGTGTTTTGAGGCTACCATCAATAGTCTTTGAATTACCATTTGAGATATGAAGCAATAATGTATTTTATGTTTCGTTCTTTGCAGAGGAGGAAGAAGCAGTGCTTCGTGAGTTTGACTTCATCCCCCAAAACATCTGATACTTGTCTTGCATGCACAATTTTGTAAAAATTACAGGGATATGTACATGAAATATATTTAATGTAGCTATCAAATTGTATATAAATTGCGTATTCCATGTACAGTATTTTGTTATTTATAATCACACACATAAGGGTGCAAACAGTGTTTTCATTTACTACTTTTCAGGGGATATAATTTTCAATGCTCACTATCCCGACCTGCCACCAGATTTTATCTTTGGAGAGGATGCTGAATTTTTGCCAGATCCTTCTGCCTTGCATGTAAGTACTTCACTGTTTGAGAACCTTATACCATGCAAAGAGACTTGTAGAATAGCTTCAGCAACAGGAATTTGCTAACGATGCAGAATAAAGACAAAAAATGCACTTTAAAAAGGTGGGAGGGTCAAAAATCAACTTAATTAGAAAATATTTTTACAGTCATATTACTGTGGAAGAAAATACACCACATCCTGAAGCCAAACATACTGTTCACTATTCAAAAGTAGTCGAAACTGGTAAAGCCTTGTTTGAAGAAGCTAGCATTGCTTATGCATCTAAAGTGCATCTCCCACTCAGAAGTTACTAGTAGTTACTAAGGGCATGTTTTGAGGTATTTTTGACACCCAGGGTGTTTTTCTTTACTCTCCTCCTCTCTTTAAGCACCATTCTACTGCTTTTGCGGACCTGCAACTTTGTGTTCTGGGTCAACAGTATCATTTGTCAACAGGGTTTGGGTACATATTTGTTTTCCAATAAGTGCCTTTGGTTATGGTGTAGAGTCGAGTGGTTCTGTCAGAAAAGCATGCCTTTGCCATGGAGCTCTACTGTAATTCCTGCTCAGTGACCCACACAGTAGGTCATGATCTCATTTCTCTATTTTTCCTCAGAATTTTTATTTTTTTTCTGGAAATTTGGCCAAAAAAGCAATTGGCACTTTAAATATATTTAAAAGCTTTGGCACCTGTGACTTTGTGCAACAGGTGGGAAAAGTAGCTGTGTTTAGGCTGCCTGTAAGGATATATGGGAATCGCATGGCACACCTGGGGAGTGTCCTTTAAAGGCACTTCTCCTGGTGTAGAGCCTTGCTAGGGGAGATGCTCTTTGCATTGCACTCTTCTGCAGCCTCCCTTGTGCTTTGTAAGCATGTCCCCAGCGCAGCAGGGCAATCCCTTGGGAATGGGAGCTCCCGAAGGAAGCCAGAGGCTGTTGTTCTGTGCGGCTCGGTGCTGGGGTACAGGTGTCACGGTGGAGCAGCGCGAGGCAGTGGCCACAGAGCTGAACTTTGTCCTTGACGTGTAATGTGACAGACATGTTGGTTTTTGTTTTTAGCTTTGTTCACTTCATATTAAGTTGTACTGAGAAGTTACAGAGTCTTAAAAGAATTAGTGTTAATTATTTTTAGAGTAGCTAGCAGAATTTTTATAAGGTGAATATCTTATTCCTTTGTTTCCCCTGATCACTTTCCTGTGAAGCTTGCAAACTGATATGAAGTAGCCATGGCACTGTTGAATAGCTGGTCCATTAGCATCATTTTTAGGACGGGTTTTACTTCATATGACAATTCTAGAATTGTTTTCACAATCTTTAATTTACTAGTTCTTCTGTTTTTCCCTTTTTCCGTTTTATTGTTTCACAAAGTTAAATCCTCCTGAGAAGTATTCATAGTAGCACCAGTTTCTGCGGTTGTTGTTAAGGGAAGAGGAGCACTTTTTCATGTGCTGGAAAACTGAAATGGATAACAAATAGCAAATGAGATATTAAATGCTCAAAGAGAACTTTGGGCATCTTGCAGAAATACTGTTCAGATGGAGAAGGTTGCTAAGTGCGATATGGTGCCATATTTCTCATGTGAAGAGAAGTCACTAGTACTAGCAATCCACTGGGAGACCTGTAAGGATAAAAACATCCTTAGTTTTCTTTCTTTCTTACATTGTTCATTAACAGTGTATCTTTTGGGAGCATTGCTTTTCTTCTGCCTAAGCACAGAACAAACTTCTCGCCTTCATTTGAAAGCAACTTGAAGAGCCATTTGCTCCTTGATCCATAATAAGATATTAACTAGCCTATTTTAAAATTAAAAACAAAACAAAAGAAAAGAAATTGGCAACCCAACAGCATTTCTTCGGTCATTATGCCTTGATATAGTATTCACTTGTTAATGTAACCTTTTTTGATAAGGTCCTTGGTCATTCTGCTCCAGTCCATCCTGATGTTATCAGAGCAAGTTATCTGCACTTTGCAGCTATGGTGTATCTGTGCTTTTGCATGTGCTTTTAATGTTCAACATGGTTTGCAGACTTGTTTTCTCCAGAATTTTACATTAACAATAACATGTTTATTATGCTAAGTATTTTAATAACTCCCTTTTCTCCGCATATCTCAGAGCTGTTTAATGAAGAAGATTTTAATTGAATTTTAAGATATTAGCGGAATTTTTTAATGTGTTAACATACCTTTCTACTAACTATAAGTAAAAATATATTAGCATGTTGAACATAATTCAGTACTCTTAATCTTGAGCAATCTACGAATACTTTTGATGCAACAGTTCCTGGTAATCAAAACAGAATCTACAATTCACAAAAGCATGTAGATGGTATTAAATGAGGACTAAGTCCAGAGGGTCTCTAAGTAAAGAGTATATGCAGCGAGATGTGTGGGAATTCTGACGCTGGGCCTTCCTGCACTGCTCTCATCTGCCTGAATGTCTTGTTTGTCAAGCAGGAGTCATCACATGTTGTTCCATGGCTTGAGTCAGGCCTTATGTTCAACTTGAAATGAGAACCAGGTACTCTAGATTCCTCAAGCTTGTGTGGCTCTGGTAGAGGCTGTCAGAAGACTTCCCTAATGAAATTTGAATGGCTGTACTGCAGATCACATCCATCACTCGTGTAGTTTCCATGCCCGTAGGCAGACCTTCGAGTTGCATTTTCATCTAAACGCTGTAATAGGTGTTCAGTTAAGCAGCTGTTAGACAGCTAAATCAAGATTCCTGAAGTACTGCATTTTAAGAAGTAGATGCTGTATGTGGAGATTTCAGTGTTTTTTTCAGAGAATACCTAAATAGGTGGGCTTGTGTTTTAGCAGTGAGGTGATACATTGAGCACTCTTGTCATTTTGTACAGAGCTTATCAACTTTTTAGTTAAATTGATATTACAATTACAGAATCAAGTAAAAATGCCTGCTGAAACTCCGCTTTGCTTCTGTATCTCCAAGAAATACTGAAATCACTTCAGTCTGAAACTCAGGCTGAGTCTTAGTTCAGCACTGCAAAATATGTGCTTCATTACGTGCTTACCAGAAGTAGTTACTCAGCTGGTCAGTGGGTACGATTTGGGTGTATTCTGATCTTCTAGAATGATGTAAAGATTGGTATACTTTAGAGGAGCAACTATTCCTTTTATTTTTGGTTTGTCCTACTGTTTTAATTACAGTGAGAGCTAAATTGTTTAGGTTGATGCTATGCACTCTTGAGGCATTATTAGAAATAAACATTTAGTTTTGATTTTTATTAAAAATATCCTCAGCTATAGTATGCACTTGATACTTGTGTGTATAGTATGCATAAATAAAATCAGCTTCTCAAAATGTAAATAGAAAAGTTCTTCCCTGCTCTAGTGTTTATTCATTTTGGATGATAAGTATTAGAAATGTATTTTAAAAACAACCTATGATTCACTCTGTTCTGATTAAAAATTCAGTTGGCACAAAACAAGATTAGTGATTGTGTACGGATGAGATTAATTTGGAGCTCATTACAATGACGCCAGTTTGAGTAACAAGAATTGTTTGTTATGTTAGCCTAGTTGATTGTTAATGTGAGCCAGTTAATAACTGAAGTGCTTATGCAAAGTGTTAACCCCATTTTTCCAGTGATTTTGAGGTATATTCTGTTTGGCAAAGAGAAGCCAAAGTAGTATATACAAGCTAGCAGTTAGTTTAAGGATTTGTGTTTTTTTTTTTTTTAGCATCCTACTTCAGGTCTCCAGATAGTCATCCCAGAAAGATTCTGCCCACCCATTGCTATTGAAAAGGCTTCATTAGCCTTAGTGGGGATGGAGATGAGAGGATGTGAGCATTTCCTGAAGCCCAGTAAGTGCAGAATGTGTCCTTATGGGCTAGTATATGTGGGAATGTTTATGCTGCATTCACGTGGGAGCCATCACAACACTGCAGAGAATGGGCCACTGCTGTTCTCATCCCAGTACATAGCACTGGAAATAGTTTCCCCTTGTCTAATTGTTAACACTGGGTACAGATTACAGTCACCGGGCGGTTGATTCAGCTAACTGTGCTACTCGAGTATATTAGCTGTCATGCTATGTATATTGTATAGAGCAATGTTTATTTTAAGTTCTTGTGTTTGGACTTACTAGACTCCGTAGTATTTATCATATGGCTGTATGATGGCTGTCATGAAGGGTGTATTGCTTCTGTGGCTGTGTTCAAAATCTTAATCATTGTTACTGTCTTCTTGTTGAGCTAGCTTTTAATAGGTAGTGAAGTGATTCCTTTAAATATCTCCCCCTTCTGTAATTGTTCTTCGTTCACCATCAGGTGCATGAGACAGATGTTTAACAGCATCAATTGTTCCTACGCTCACAGTGGTTAAAAAAACCAGCCCGTGTATTAGCTAGTGCCATTTAAACTATTATGTTCTAAAAGGCCTGGCTGTTGCATTGTTAGCAAAGGTGCAGATGCTTGTTACGTGTTTTGGTGAAAGCCCCTACGTAAGGGCAAATGAGTAGGATGGTTTTCAGAATATTACTTTAAAGTTGGGGTTGGGGGAGTTCTTTGATTTGTCGGGGAAACGTGTGGGTGAGTTTGAACTATTTTAGCATTACCACCTCTTCTGCTTGTTGTATTTGGGATGTCCGCAGAGGATTCTGTTCTTGGACCACTAACCTACCATTCTTGCGCTAAAAGCCTTAAATTACCTTGTTTTTAATTGATCCTAGGGAATTTAAGTGAAATGGAATACAGGATTGGATTCTGTGTTTTCAGTTATGTCTCAAACTCATACATCAAGATGTGTTTTGATTATTTATAATCCAGTGCTATTTACTGTTGATTTTCCTAAAACAAATCAGAATTCTAAAACCCATTTATTCCTTTCCTTCTATACACATCTATACCAAGAGTACTTTTGTTCAGGAACTCTCCCAGCATCAGGACCTTTTTGCTGGTGGTGTTATCATTGTTGACATCTATGGTATGCATTTTTTTTTTAAATGGAACTGTACCAGTACAGCATAGGCCAGACCTGAAAGAGCCTTATTCCGAATGTATTTCGGTCTGTTTTTGGTGTCTGAGCTCCACACAGTTCACCCAGGGAATCCTCATTGGTTTCCTTGACCTGGTCAGAGAGGAGTGTCGTAAACCAGGCACGGGTTTTCTGCCTGTTATTTGCCATACTTGTATCGGGTGGTTTAAAATGAGAAATGAGGAGGATCGTGGTGGGGAAGGCAGGTGGACTCCTTGGGAAGCCTGGTGAGTTTGGCTGCAGCTGGGGTTGGTCCTTCTGGCAAGTTGCATCGTGTCGCGAGCGAGTGTTTGGAGTGGTGTCTGCGTAATGGTGAGGTAAAGGTGGAATTTTGTTCTCTCTGAACAAAATTCAAGAGAGATGACAGAAAACATTTCTCATATTGCCTTTCCCACTCTTCTTCCTGCAAGGCCTTTTTATGTTGGTAAATTATTCCTTTTTCTCTCCTTGGTTTAGTCTTCTGAATTTTTTCTAGCCTCTACCTTTTATTCCTTCTCTCTGTCCAGAATTGTTAATATGTATGGCGCTGAGAGGAGTTAGCTACTTTGTATAATTCTGTCACTTTCTACTCATGTAATATCATTGTGTATATTCACTTCACTTTCTTTTTCCAAAATTTGAGCATTTCCTAGTGCAGTTTACAAAAATTGGCTTTCTGTCCCAAACTGTAAGCAGAAGAGAATATGCTGGGTTCAGAAGTTCTGCTTGAGTTAATGTAACATCTTAGCTGGTCTTTTCCCCTAGCCAATCGATAAATTGAACAAATTTCCGCAGTTTGATACTATTTATTTAATTTTGAGGGAAGAAAATATCTGATAAGCTAGATAGTTTTGCCTTCCTTGCTTAAAGCTTGCTAGTGTAGAATGCAAAATTAATTCCATTTGTTCTCACTAAAGGGCTTGGTAAGTCTTTCCTTCCTTTTTTTTTTTTTTTTGGCACAAACTTCTTTGCTTGATAATGCAATTTCTTCCTAAAATGCGGAAAATCTAGAATATTAGCTCTTAAAAAATACAGTTTTCATTCCAGGAAATAATAGTTTTAGGAGAATATTAAGAATGTGCATGGCTCATGCACATGACTGAAGGATGGCAAAGCAGGAGAGATTTTTTTTGCCATGTTTGCTAATATACATATGATGAGAAATTTAATCATTCTGCACTGGCAAAATGGGGGAACTGCACTGGGGAAACAAACGTTTAATGGCTTTCCATTCATATTGCTGGTTTTAAAAAAGAATGATAATTTTCTTCCATCACAAGTTTGACCATCTTTTCCATGATCGTATAGTTATGTAGGCCAGAAGCTTGAACCAGAATAACAAGATGCTTAAATCTTTAAAGGCTGAAACAGATATTTAGGCTTATGTTTCTTTCAATTTCTGTCTGTTTGGTTTAGACTTGAGCCCAGAGCATAGGCCTCTTGAGTTTCTGGATCTCATCTTGAATTCATTTTAATTTAGAGAGTCTCATTTCTTAGGTGGGCAGAGTGGCTAAATATGGTCATGTATTTATTATATGTGTATATATAATATGTCTGCTCTGCAGGAAATAAAAGACCTTGCTAGTGGTAAGGGTGGTACAATAAATCCTAGTTAATCTCAGTGATTTTCAAGTTGTTGTTAGTTTAAACCAAAAATACAAGGTTGGATATCCCAAGCTGGATGTATGAAAGCAAAATAATAGTTTTGGTATTGATAATTCTTTATCAACCATCAAACTGATGAAATCAATGTGGTTATGACTTTTTTGCTTCACTTAATTGAAATGTAATTGTACTTCACTTGAACAATGTTTTAGTAAAATTTGGAAAACAAAGTTAGTATTAGAGAAGTTGGCAAAAATTAAAGGATTCTGGCCCTGGTGTGTAATGTTACTGGCACAATACGCTCTACTTTCTCACAAGAACTCCAGAATATAAGAAATGGCTTGGCTTGAAGGCAACAGCTTGTTAGCTTTCTAGAAACACATCTACAAGGTTTTCTTTTTTCAAAAGAAGAAAAAAGAGAAAAAAAGAAAATCTCGGACAGTCTTCCTGAATTGAGTGTACATTTAAATTCAATGTGATATGCCTACTGAATTCAAATTGTTGAGCCATGTTTCATTTTTCTGTGGAGAAAGTCAGTCATTGCTTATGAATATGCAAGTGGAACAGACTTTTAAATTAACTGATTGCAGAAGGTCAGTGAGAATTAAGTATTCTCTGATAATGCTGTTTTGATTTGATTAAGTTCTAGGCTGTGAATTCTGTTAAAATTTATAATTTCTTTTTTTTTTTTTTTTACCAATGGGAATAGCTTAAGACCCTGCAGGTTCTTTCCTTCACAAGATATTGCTGAGGCAAAGAAATGTCTTTGCACACAGGGTAATTTTCAAAGGATCTATTCATCTCCCCACATGGAGGAGGACTCAAGCTATATTTTGTTTACTTTTTGCTGGTCTAAGTTTCGGCTTGTATTTGTTTCAAAACCTCTCTGTTCTAGTCATTCTTTACATGCTTGCGTGCCTGTGTTTCCTCCCTATCTTCCATCTCAGTTCCTCAGGCATATCTGCTCTTTTTTTCTAAAGATAACTGCAGAAATGTATTTCCAACGTAGTTAACATCTTGTGTCTTTTGTTTGCAGTGTTAGTGTTATTACCATTTTACATGAATTTTGCTATATACCTGTCTTTCCAGAGATGCAGCTTTTACTTGCATGATGGAACCAAATGAGTGTTTTTTCTTATACTGCTTTTCAAGAAGAGATCACTAATTTGCATTAATTGTCCAGTAGAGCGGTGGGGGAAAAAAAAAAAAATTTCCAGTGTCTTATCATTTACACCATGGTAGTTGTTTTCTTTAGGGACTGTATTTTCAAGGCTCTATAAGCTCTCTTGTAGTACAAATATGGAAGTAAAAATGCAAATACTGCATGTTGGCTTGGCCAGTGAGATCCACAATATGATATATTGATTTTAATTTATGGGATTTTTTGGGGGGGGGGAATTGTTAGAAGGAATAGTTCTGTATATGCCACCCAAAAACAAAAGCTCGAGGGATGTTAGTGGACCATGCCAAAAATATTAGCTGTGAAGTTTCTGCCTACCTGCTGTAGCTAAAATTACTGGTTTTGACAGGAAAGGAAAAGGCCAAGAACTGATAAGAATGAAAAACTTGCTGTTTAAAAAGGGACTCTTGAGGTAAAGCTTTAATACTGAGACAGTGGTCTGTTCTCTTGTGCTCTGAGGGTCTGAGGAGTTTGGGCCTGCTCATGCTACAGTCCCGCATGACGAGTAGATCTTTAGGTAAAAGATGTGCGTCCATGTGTCTTGTTTTGAAATTTAGTTTTTTCTTAATGCTTTGTTCTTTTACTTGCCATGCTGGTTAGACATGTCCACCTCTGGTAACAGACTCCCAAGGGGAAAAAAGGCTGTGTGCTCACTTGGATTAACTAATGACTGGTGCATTGGATTCCCCATCCCAGGGTCCACGTGTTGAGGGAATTAGGAAATTCCTTCTCAGAGCAGCTAAAGGCACAGTCTGGGAGAGGTGCGCTGCGAGATCTGGAAAGGGACATGTTTTGCTGTAATCCCTTAAAGTAGGACAAGAAATACCTTGCATGCCGAGCCTTTAGAAGATTAATCAGATAGTATTGTGCTCTCTCTCTTGTGATGGCAGGCAGTAGTAGCTTCTGAGTGTCTGATTATCTTGTAAGAGTGCACTGTGGGAGAAACAGACTTTCAGGAAGAGTACACAACTTAAAAATGCTCTTCTGGGCTCAGCATCACAGTTTCTTCATCTCCAGAGCAGCCTTAATATTCAAAGATCAGCTATCTCTTAACTGCTTCCACAGCAAGGCATAGGAATAATTTGTAGCAACCTTTGGAAGTTGTGTTCTCTCCTCTTTCTGGTGAATGATACTTGAGAGGAAGTGATGCATGTATTCTCAGTGAATGCTGAAGAGTGTTCTGTGTGTCATATTTATTGAGTTTTATTTTAGAATTGCTTTGGGTATGTAATCATTAATCAAGAATCACACTGTCTGGCCAGTGGAATAAATGATGGAAAATCATTTTGGTATACAAAATGAAAGGTGCTTTTCCAAAAGCAGAATTAAATTTTTAATATTCTAGTCATATGTTGTTCGCTACCTATGTAGTTTCATGCTAATTCAAGGCATTCAGGTATTTGAGATTTTGGCGAAGCATTTATGGGCTAGTATAGTTTGTGCATCCAGTTTTTACAGCCTCTCACTTAAAAAATAAAAATAAAAATACGGACTATCCCAACTGTTGCTTTATGCAAACTTTTTATCTGTTGTATATCATAGGCAGTAGAGCACACAGGGTCTGTAATTTCTTTGGTGGTATTTACCACGACAGAAGTGCTCTTGAGCTGAACTGTTTTCATGAAATGTTAAGTCTTTGATGTTTGCTTATGCCCAAAAATGATCATTTCAAGCATATCGCTTCAGAAAGTTGTACCAGTGGTGCTTTGCGGGAAGGGGATAAGAAGAACCTGTGAAAATAAGATGACAAGTAGATGGCATGTAGGTTTACAGTGATTGATTTGAAACTGCAGCCTGTAGGATGTTTAAGTGCTGGCTGCTAAGAAACTGAAGCCTTTAAAGTTGTTATAACACTCCAGCCCTGCGAATACTGTGAAAAATATCTGTTGATAGAAAGATGTGAGCATATGGCAGATAATTATCCTGTGCCTTTTTCTGTGAGCAATTTCCCTGTGGTGGCCCATGAAAACTGTAGCAGAGCAGGAACTGAAACCAGATATCCCAGTTTCTAGACTAATACTGTAACCACTGGACCTATATCTTCTTTATAATTATATGGAGCCAAAGTGCTAATATCGCAGTGTGATCTTTCTCATTTCAGGTAAAAAATTTACATCAGTATTGCTTTTAAGCCATCACGGGATGCAAGTTGCGTGCGTGTGGTGTGCAGAGATATAAACAAAATGCAAATCTGTACTTACATTATTCTTTATGGTAATTCTGGATGGAAGATGCTATAGAAATGCATTACCGCTGTTATGGGCCTGGGAGGTTTTGTTTACTGACATTTTCTCGTGAAACTTAATTTCTTGCTTAGAAATATAAAAGTACACTAACTTAAAATAAGATCTTGCTGTTGTTTCCTGTAGTATAGCCAGGAAAAACAGTTACAATCTGTCTTCTTTAAAATCACATTCCTGGAAGAAATTCTGGCAACCTGGATATTTAAACACATTTCAAAGAAAAACAACTTCAGATCAATTAGAAATTATCGTATTTTCTTTCTGACAGTGTAGAATTATAGTTTGCTGCAGACATTGCCTGAAGTTATGAAATAAGCAATAACCTGTTACCGGGGCTGTGAATTAGTTGCTTATTGAATAGTAGGTGCTTTATGCTCTGAAAAAAGGGAGGGATAGGTAATCACTGACACTGAGTGGTTTGCATAGGTTCTTGATTAGGTTTCTGAAAGGATACAGGAAAGACTGCGAAGCACAAAATGTTCCAGAACAAAACTTCAGTGTGGTTTCTTTGCCAAAAGTTGAATATTGTGGCTACCTTGGAAAGCTAAATTTTGCATGGCTTTCCTAAAAGGGCCGAGAACCTACTTTGTATGTTTTTTTCACTTGTCTCACCTCTAAGATAATCTCATTAAAAGTGATATTGTCTGGCTGCAAATTTTTTTTCTCTTTTTGAAATCCAGTTGGTATCATTGGTATTTATTTAAATGAATTGCTGTTGAAATGGCTTAAATTGCATACTCTGTGGGTGGCCTCATAATATCTTTACTGTGCCTCATTATACACACTTGAAGTGAATTGATTTTCTCAACACTTTGGTCTTATCTCATGGTCCAAAAACCTTTCCCTGTCAAACTGCTGGCTTATAATGCAGTCAGCTCCTGTCAGGAGACAGGATCAAGAGCGAGGGAATTTGAAAATGGAATTTGCTCCCCAACAAATTCTGTAGGGTTTTCTTCTTAGTGAAATTTATGCTCGTCAGTGAGCTTGTTTAAATTAATATTTGGCAATCTTCAGAACAGATCTCCTGAATCACTTTGGACTTTGCTAATGTTGACATAGTTTAATGAATGCCTATGGTGTACTAGTCTCTATAGTAACTGAATACTGTATTTCCACTTATATTGCCACACAGCACACGTGAGGTTGAGGGCAAATGTAGTGGATGTACATGCTATTAGGAATTACTCTGAGATCTAAATAACTAATTTCTCGAAAGACCTCTTCCTGTAACTTAGTCCACTAATGAATAAAGTTAGCAATTGCAGGGGAAACTTCTGTGACAATAGAATATCCAACTTCCTTATGGTGCGTTGCTTACTGATTGGTAGGTAGTTATTGGCCAGCTTCTGTATGACCGTAGCTACCTGGGTAGGCAGCGAAGTTTCTGGAATCTGTTCTCTGTCATCTGGAAGATCAAGCTCCCTTACTTTTCCTGTAGAGCAGTGTAGTCCCACTATTTTGAATTAATTTACTAACTGGAAAAACAGGGATTAGCTGACCATCACACATGACATTACCAGGTTTCTGTCTCCACAAAAAATACATAGTCATCTTCTCATGCTACTGACCTGCTACTAAAATAAACTGCTAAAGATGAGGTAACAATTTACCCTTTTAGAAAATGAAAGTTACACAAGTTGCAGTCTGGCAAGCTGAAAGCCAATTAAAAGGTTTAAGTTAAGATTTGAAGTGTGGAGTTGCTCCTAGTTATAGTGGAGATTATGGATGGAAACATGAGCAGTACCTAGACAGAAGAGTGTTGTTTAATTGAGCCTCCATCCATGGGCTCAGAAGAGAGGCAAATTCTTCCACAATATAAAGAAAAAAGTGGTACTAACATTAAAAGTGGTTGTAACCACTCTGAGATGTGCATCTAAGCCTTCACGGGCATGAATGCAGAACTAGGTGTGGATGCACGGTATGAGTTGATTCATAACTGTGTATTGTTTTACTAGCTAACTTTTGAGTAAGTTAGAGTTTGCACTGCAGAGTTCATTTAAAAATATCTCTTGGCAAACAGGACAAGGAATTGGATCCAAGTCTGGATTTCTTTATTTTAAATGCATTACTGATTGTTCTGTAAAATTTGATTAACTCTCTGGAAAGTCTGCAGAAATCTCATTTCAAATTAGAAAAGATTTATTGAGTGAAATATGTAACTTAGGATACTGTTAATACCCCAGTGTGCTCATTTTTTGATATAAAATTCATTTTTATTGCAATTTTATAGTAATTTCAGTTAGAAATTGTTTCTCTTTTCAGCATACATGAGATTTTGTTAAAATGATGTGAATGTATACATTTTTGTCAGAGACAAAAATTAAAGGTCCTGGTGAGCAAAACAGAAGGAGATTTAGATAGAAGCTACGGAAGACAACATGTCTTCTGCTGTGTACATATTTGCTGGTTATTTCTTTAATTGGGTTTTTCATACCTGCCAGGCTTTAGCAGTCTGGCTGTAGAAAATGAGGTTATGTGTGTTTCCGTATTTCCAGGATTTTTCTGAAGCAGTAATGACTAAAACTCATAATTTTGAATTTGCATTCAGAGCATAGTTCTTATGCAATTCTTTGTGGCAAAACTTGGAGCCATGGAACACAGAAACACTGGAAGCTCACTTTGTTCTTCTCATGCTTTAAGTATTTTAAAATACTGTTTCTTATGAAAACTCTATTGGCCAGGGTTGAAAAACAGGCTTCAGGCAAACAATCAGAAAATGAAGGAAACAGGCTGTTACTCCTTTTTTTTTTTTTTCTTCCTCTCTGAAGCCTTTAGTTTAAGATTTTTACTTGTTAAAACAACTTCCAAATGCTACTAGTGTATGCAATACTACATTGCTAAATAAAATGTTATTTAGAACATCCTTTTACTTCTAAAGAAAGAGGTCAGTTTACTGTTGCAAGGACACTACGCTCATTGACCTAAGTGACAAATCTTTGTATGTTCTCAGGAGAATCATAATGCTGAAACTGTAGTGATTAGGATATTCTACAGGGGATCAACTTGATAAACATGAAATTCTGCTTGTTATGCTTCTACACTATATGTTATAGGTAGTTGCTTACTTTGATTTCAAGAATAAAGGAAGATTAAAGAAGGTACTGTTTGAAGCAGTGAAAGAACAATATAGCATGTGTTTTTGATATGTTATTGAAATTGGATAACAGTGAAATGGTTAAGTATTTTCAGATGAATGAGCAGTGCTTAGGGCAAGTAACACAGATATGTAAAAAGAGATTTTATATATAAAGTATGTCATTGTATTCAGAAGAGTTTGTGTTTAAGATGTATAAATTTAGATCTTCTGAAAAGAACAGCACTTCCAAAAAGTTAACAAATTGACCAGAAATGTAATGGCCAATTGCCAGGTAACAAGTACTACAATAATATAACACTAAAGTGTTTTTTTTTTTGTTTTGTTTTTTTTTAAAAAAGGGAAAATTAAATCAGAACTTGTGTTATAGAAAACTTGTGTAGTCACTGTATATTTACTCTTGCTTCGGTGAGAATGCATTGGAATTGAGGCACTAACTAGGTGGGTAGTTAGTTGGGTTTTTCTCCAGGCGATCTGTATTTATAACCAGTTCATACTTTATTTGACTCTTCAGTTGCTGAATGAAAGGTATTTAGTAAAGATCCAAGAGTCAAATCACTCCTTTTAACTCCTGTAGCTGTGAAGCAATCCAGTGTAAATGCTGTTTTTGATGCAGTGTTCTTGAACTCTTTAAAGAGAGCAATACTGCAGCTCCACGCTGGACAAATGACAATGGATTTCCTCTTGCTCTTTTTTTGTTCTGTAGTGTAATGTTATTTAAAAAACAAAAGGTACAGTTGCATTTAGGTCAGTTATTAAAATATTGTTGGTCATTTCCTTTGACAGAACATTTCTATTGTGTTATACCAATGTCATTAGGAGGAAAGGTTATTCCCACTTGTCTGGCTGATATCAATACATACTGGCATATTACATCCTCCGGCTTTCTGGAAATGCTTTATTTGAGCAGGAGCTTGGGAACAGGAAATTTAAGGTTATACACAGTCTGGTTTCAGACTGCATGATACAAAATGTGTTTCCTAGAAGACGCTGTCTACCTGACAGATTTTCTCTAGTGTTTTGTAGAATTGGATAAGCTTAAATGGGTTCAAGTTGGGAATAAATTTTTATCAGCTGCGGATGGAAGACAGGATAGAATAAGGCTTCCAGTCACTCATTAGTGTGGATGTGAGAAGTTTACACAAACCTCATTACCATCTCACCCATTCACCAATTACTGTAGAATGTAATACACCTTTTAAGATATGGAGATGCTAATATTCCCATTTAATGTTTTTACCGTCTAGGAGGAAGAGGACAGTGTGTTTTCACAAATTAGAGTTGTGTATTTTTAAGTGATGATGCTGAAAATGAAATCCATTTTGATAACATCATAACGTATGACTTCAGAGGAAAACAAATATTAAGTCATGGAAAGAGAAAGGAAGAGAAAGTATTGTCATCGTGCGCACATATTGAAGTCCCTGCAACACCATTACAAAGGGTTACAATGTGAACTACAGTCATCAAGAAATAAAAAGCTATAAGCTTTTTGAACAGAAATAGCCACATGATTAGAAATTAGGGTACAGGTAGTTTTCATTGTAGACCTGAAGGTACATGGTGAAAAGTATCAGAAGATAAAATTTGTACATAACTCTCCTTTTTCAGGTCAGAACTATGCAGTCGTGTCTTGATAAGATCCTCTGTTTCAGTTTATGATCTTTTTGTAAACCACTTCACAGAATCACAAAATAGCGGAGGTTGGAAAGAGCCTGGTTGGACAGGGTTGGATAAAGCAGGTTGTCCAGGACTGTGTCCAGCTGGGTTTTGAGTATATCCAAGGATGGAGACTCAACAACCTCTCTGGGCAACCTGTGCCACTTGTATTTATCAATACTGGTGTTACACAGATTATGAATAGCTTTTATATTTAGGGAACACATTTTTTTTTTTTATCCAGCTTCATTCCTTTACTTAACCTAGGTTAGAAAACATAATTTTATATATATTTTAATACAAAGCAGTCAGATAACTACTTCAAAATACAGAAATATTTTCTGTCCTCATTGTAGAAAATACTGCATACCAAAGCAGTATTTCTACTGAAGATTTAAAAAAGGGCTATTGTTTTTGTTGTTGTTATTGTTGTTGCTGAAGAATGTATATTATGTATATAATTTGTATCTGAACTGTCTGCAATTTCTAGGGAAAAGGTAACCATATCATCTGCAACTACTTTGAGTTTGGATACTGATACATAATTTTATTTGAAGCTACTATATTCTATCTTTGCATAGTTGTAAAATAGATATCTTTGCCATCTCTAAGCATCTTCATGTTAATTGTACAATCCCTGCAATTTAAAATTCTCTTGCAACTAGTTTGTTGTCGTATGTCTACGTGATATATTGAAATACAGAATAATTTTGCTTGTGCTCAAAGCTGACCAAAAGCTGCATGACTGTTAACGTGCTCTGAGCTTATATCAGGACCTGTTGAGCACCTGAGTACAAAGCACATGGGCTGGAGTTGTCTTTTGTTTTTTGCATCAGAATTGTCTCGTGTCCTATCAGTATAAAGCACAGGATGAGCTCTCATTTGCCATTAACATAGACCCATTCTAGGTCAGTCAGAAGCATGTAACACTGATGATGTTAGTTACAGCTTGTAACACGAAAATTTCCCAACTAAAGCTTATTTTGCATAGGAGGCTGGTCTAAGTCAATATTAGAGTAGTTACACTCAGAGATTGCTACTGTGCTACTGATGCAGTTGCTTTCAATTGTATTAACATTTTTTTCTGTACCTGCGTTTCTTGATATATGGTCAACTTGTAATAAAAACTTCTGCCAGGTAGATGGAAGAGAATTCTGTATGGATGGCATTTGTGTTAAGGGAATGAGTCAAGGTAGTGATGCAACAGTCAAGGTGAAGTAAAGTACAATGTTGAGTTCACTTGCTGTGCTACTGTCAATACTGTATCCACTATTTGAATAATTAGTTTCCATAGTTAGTGTCAGTTTGGCATATTCCATTGGCTGACCATTGTTTGTTTTCAGTCAGATACTGTACGGGGTTGTGCTTAATCTGATCCCTGTATGTTTCATACCAGTTTTAATTTTTTTGAATTCAGACTTTCCAAGTCCTCAGTTACAACAGTGTAATTTTGGGGAAGAATGGAATGGTGATTTGAACCTATCTATGCCTAGAAGTAACCCCGTTACCTGTTTTGTGGTAGGTCCCTATATGGACTCTTATTTCACATTAAGGCTTGCTTTTGCTGTTCGACCTGGTTTCCTTCCAATGCATGTTACAATCTTTGCAATTAATACTATGTTTTAGTTTTGTCACCAAGCTTCCACACGCATACTTGCCTCTGGTATCAGTATGGAAGGGAGAGTGCTTGTCTTTCTATTGCTGGAATGAAATTGGTCTCTGTTCTTTTATAATTCAACAGAATTTAGCATCCTGGAATCCTTCAAATCCTGAATGCCTCCTGCTTGTTGTGAAAGAGCTCGTGCAGCAGTATCACCAATTTCAGTGCAGCCGATTACGTGAGAGCTCACGTCTCATGTTTGAATATCAGACTTTACTTGAAGAGCCCCAGTATGGAGAAAACATGGAAATCTATGCTGGCAAAAAAAACAACTGGGTAAGCTGTTAAGAATATTGCTACTAAAATGCTTTTAGTGATCCTTCCATTTTAATAAATAACAGCTCTCACTCTGGAAAACCAAGTTTGTGTGCATCTCCTTGCTGTGTGTTTCCAGTGAAGAAAATTTGACTCCAGCTCACTTTCTATACTCTGTTTTGTCCATTGCTGTCATTCTACTGTCTTCCTTGAACCAAATTTTGAGGTGTGCAACTGTTTTTCAATCTGATGTTAGTTCATCTGATTATAGATGAACTGACAAACTCTTGAAAAGCCTGTGCAGTGTTTGCAGGGTACAATATAATGTTATGTGGAAGTTTTACCTCTGTGAAGATTGGAGAGGCAGAGTAACTGCATTGGTATGACACCCTGCTCAGGCAAGTCAGCCCTGCTTAGAGGTGGGACGTGTTAGAGTGTGGTTCCATGTTAAAGTTGAGCTGATTTAATAGGTAGCTGCAGTTGTCTCCATCTCTCTGGCACTTATATAAGCTGAGATGAGTTGTTCCAGGAACCTAAATAGGTGGAAAAAAGACTGATTTCCTGCAGAAGGACAGGAGGAGGTGATACGGGCTAGAGCAGTGACTTCATACGGCCATGTCTTCACATGACAATTAGACATTAAACTGGCTTATCTGTTTCCTGAAATTGCATCCTTTGCCTGGGCGATGTGCCATGCTATGTAGAAGCACTCTATGTATACCATCTCAGTCTTCTAAAATGAGGCTATTGGCAATGTAGACATTCTGGTTAGTGTGCTATTTGATTTGATTTTTTTTTTTTTGTTAAACTGGTCTCTTGGTGCCACGGAGCAAGCTTTGCAAAAATCAGTTTTTCCCACTGATAATGTATTTATCGTGGGAATTTTGGAGTAAGGTATATCAAGAAGTACATAATTGTGTTTATGCTCAATATGTACTCCTCTTGCTTTCAGCAGCAGCGTAGTCTCAATGTATACTAGACTAAAGAAACAATATCTTCTGAAATAGATGTAGTCTGAAAATCGATGAAATTTCAGCATTGCTTTTATCAGGGCCTAGAATTCAGCTTTGTCACTTTCATGTCATTATGTCACAGGTGACATGAGGACGTTTACAACTCGCAGTACTTATATTCATCTGTTTTTCCCTCGTCTCAAGACAAGTCACCTAGGCATCTTTTTATTTTAAGCCAAGTAAAGTTTTCTTTATCAAAGAATTTCAGATCTGTGTTTATAAATCAGTATATTTGTTCTTATACGTTATTCTCTATAGCTGGCATCACAAACAACTTGCCACATCTGTAAACATCATCAGGCTGCTTTACTGAAATGCAGAAGGTTTTCTGTACCATACTCAGATTTCATCATAACTTTTGGCAGCTGACAAACTTGTACTCAGTATTGTAGAAAACTACTTTTTTTTTTTTTATGGAAAAGTCGTATCTACTGAAACTTTTGGATTTTTTCCTCGGTCCTTGGTGACTGAACAAAGAATTTTTTTTGGTGTTTGAAATGTTATCTTAATTAAAAATACTCCAATAAAATAAATCTTAGACATTTTGAGGCAAATCCTTTTAATCATTGCAGAGCTATGAGAGGTTTCTGTAGTGTCCTTTGTTTTCAAAGTGTATTCTCTGTCAAGAAGACCTTGAGGGTCTCATTTGGAGATTCTGTGAACGTGGTACTTATATGACAGAGGCTTGTTTATGAATTTCCTATAACACCAAACTATAAAACTGTGTGTTTCTCCTTTCTGTACTTCACAACTGTCTTGTTAGTCTTGACAATTGGTGCAATAGCAGTGTTTCTCTGAAAATCAAGAGGTAGCTGCGTGTTACCTCCTGTCAAGAACTCATTGAAACTCATGTTGTTGCCATCTCTAAGGAATCGATAGTGGCTCAACAGACTTGTGAAATAACCATCTGTGAATGAACCTTGAACAGTGTTATGAAAACAATCATCTTAAGTGCATGAGTTAATAAATACATAAATAACAGGAGTTGAGGAGGAGGCCTGAGTTCAGTGTTGTGTCCCAAAATTGAACAGAAAAAAATTGAACGTGTACCTTTATACTAGTATCTCCAGTTTCCTGAAGTGATCTCCAAGATCTATGACAAAGTGACAAACTGTTATTTAGTGTAGTAGCTTCGTGTTGGCAGAGTACCAGCTGATGCAGATGCCCATTAAGTACCTGAATCCAATCTCTTAATGCTATGGCCAGAAGTTATGTCTGATTTCACCCGATGCCTGTCAGCAGCTGGCTGGGTTTGGGTAGTTGAGCAACGTGGGCAGGGACTGTTCTCTATGGGTCCAGGACCTCTCTGGGACTAGTACATTGCAAAATAACCCCGATTGAATGACATAAAAGATCTAGCCTGCAAGTCGTTATCTACTTCCACATCTCGGAGCAGGTGATGTTTTGATCAGAGGCCATTCATCTGTTCAGTGGCCATCCACAGATCATCAGACCTGGTATTTCACCAGAAATCACTTTCTGGATTCTATGGCATATGTTGTATGACTTCTTTTTTGAAAGTTAAATCCAGACAAGAAGCATTATCTATAATTTCCATTTTGGTCTGAATAAAAAGCAAGTGCCCCAGCTGTCACCAAAGCAGTCTTTGTGTTGTATACACAAGAAGTCAGCGATAGCTTCCGTAGGTTGATGCTGAATTTTATAGAAAGGGTACTTCCATTATTTCAGATGTATTGCAGGGTTTTGCTTACCACAAGGTATAGCTGTATATGCAATAAAGATGATCCTGTATAAATCTAGTTAAGTATTTGCATTCACACTTCTAATGAGAATTGTAATATATACAATGGATGTACGTTTGTTTAAATTTGTTTACTGCACATTTCTCGTAACGCTATTTTTCTTGTTGATTTCTCTGGCAAAACATTTAAAATATTAAGAGGAAATGTAGCTACAGATAACTATGTTCAGGGAATAATGAAGTAGTACGTGTGTTACTGTGGCAGAAAAATAGTGAATATTCACACAGCTCCGATTTGTCCCTAGCCTGATAAAATGAACTACTATATTTAAAAAATTATAAGTCATCATGTACCTAAATAGCATATATATGCAAAAATAGGGCAGCATTAAGGTGAAAAAGCAACCTTGTCTCAAGATTTTGCGCTCAATTGCAAAAATTAGCGTTTAATGCTTTTTGTACTGCTAATTCAATGTGACAAATGTAGCTGCTGTATGGCTACTTTATTGAATTACAAAATGAGGATGACAAATTAATACGGAGAAAATCAGACAAGCATTTGTTTTTCAAAAAGAGCCAACTTCATTGCTTCATAACCAGGTGGACAAAGTCTGGTTTTAAGGAAGTGTATGAAACAGAAAGGAAATCCTTTCCATTTCCTTTGCATACCCTTTATGCATGAAATTCAGCAACGTGTAGGGGACGCTTGGCAAATTTTCAATAAACAGTTGTCTAGGTGTTAAGAATTGCATGTTTCTGAAAAGAAATTACAGAAAGCATTCTAGCTCAGTTCTTTGTGTCTTCTGAAGAAACACAAACATTTTGATACATTCTTACCTTAAGCAACTCAAATTTTATTCTGTTATGTATACGTGCAGTGTTTGTGAAAATGCCTGTAGTTTGACTATGTGTTCTTACAACTTTGTCAGCTTTTTAACTTTGCTTTCAGACCATTTGCAGGTCTCACTGAACCTTTGTCCGGAAATGAGTACAGCCAAGAAAGATCTATATTTAGGGCCTAACAAAGTAGAGTCTAACTTTTGTCATGCACATTGTTGTTCTCTGTCTGCTTGTTGCTTGTAGACTTCATGGCAATGATGTTTTATGGTTTTAGAGTGTTTTATTCATACAATACCTATAGAATCTGTAAATTATTTCTTTTCTTCTTCAGTAAGAAGAATTGAGAAATGTTCTTTTAAATCTCAGCCCTTCTGTTTGGTATGAGCTTTTACACATTTTCTGGTTAATATTTCATCCTCAGTGCATTCAGTTTGTGATTCTGTTTTAGATACTAGTTCTCATTAGTCTTGCACTTTTTCCACAGACTGGTGAATTCTCAGCTCGCTTCCTCTTGAAGTTGCCTGTAGATTTCAGCAATATTCCTACATACCTTCTCAAGGTAAAATGAATGTTTAAGTTGACAGTATTTGTTGAGAGAGAATGAATTATTGAAATGTTCTTAGTAACTATTTTGACTTTCCTGGCCTCCTTCTCTCCAAGTGTTTGAAAATGCACCATTTCTAAACCTGGTCGGATTATGTTTTGGAGATGCGGTGTTATACAGATTGTTGTTTTGCATGCCACTTTACCAGATAGTAAACATACACTTGTCATGCTAAAGGATCTTGTAGAAGATTGCATGGAATACCTATGTTCCATGGCTTTTTTTTTTAACAAACAGTGAAATTGCACCAGTAGTCCTGATAGTAGAAGCAGAAAAGCAAGCTAAATGTACCATTTCTTAACAGGGAATGAAAGCAAATACTGATGACAAAAACTGAAGGTTTTGGTGATTACTTTGCTTCATTGTTTTTGCAACAAACACTACTATGACCAGACACTTTACATAATTTTAGCAAGGATGTAAGACAGTGGAGTATTGGCATGAGTTGGAAAGAAGTGTTTCTGTAAAAATGACAACCAACCAACATGGAATAATTTGAAACGAGTGGGTTTCACTGCAGGTGGGCAGTCACTCTTTCAAGCAGTTACTGTGGAAGCCCATCATAAGGTCAATGCTATATTCAGAGATCACAGTGAGATATCTGTCTATCATTAATGTCAGAATGAAGTGGCAGAACTTTTACTGCAGACAAGATTTGAGTCAGCTGATGTTACCAACACCTGTCTTTGCTTTAAGCTACATGTCTGACTCATTACTCAGCTTTTTACTTTTTCATATTTGTAGAGGAGAGCAGCTACTAATGTTTAGCAACTAATGTGTTGATGTGAAAATGTCAGTGTAGATCCCATTATCTCATCTTCATCTTTTTGTTAGAAGTCTTCAACTACTGTTAGATCACAATTGCAAGTGTGAATCCTCAGTGTTTCTCCAAATAATGTCTCAAGCTAAGAACAATGAAAATAAAGGCAGGCACGACTATTCTATTACTGAAATTTTTGGCTGTAATCTGAGCTCAATATCCTGTGATTTCTTTAACTTTTGTAGACTGCTTACTGTTTGAGTAATGACCTGTTCGTGACTTTCTCAAAAGCCTCCAGATATTTTCAGTCTGTTGCAGCTTCCGTCTTTCATCAGGGCCTTCTCTACTCACTCGATGGGGACAAAGTCAGATAGAAGAGGGTTGGCCATGGGCTTTTCAGGAATGATGGCATTTAGGAGGAGAGTGCAGCAACAGTTCACCTGGACCGCAGTGTATTTGTGATTGGCTTCTGAAAGACCCTGTGGGAAAAAAGGAGGCTATGAATGGCTATCATGAGCTATGCTGTCTGTTCCTGCCCGAGGTCCAGGGTGCCATATTTTCCAGGAACAATTTAAAACTGCTGAAGAATTTCAGCAGGTGCATAGCCGGTATATTCCATAGCTTCAGTCACAGGGCTGTCCTACACCTCTGTTCAGCCTTTAGGGAAGTTGCAAGACTTGGGACTTGAAGGTGGTGTATGATTTATTTAAGTAACTGTCATCATGTAGGAATCCTGTGATAGAAACAGATTCTACTTTTGTTTCTTAAAGAGTAACATTTTAATGCATGTCAGTACACAGTTTCTTACCATAATCCCCTATCATGTTCACTAATCATCTTCCACCTGCTGTAAGCAAGGCTGATATCCTGTGGATAGATCTTCAGTGCTCCATCACTGCTTCCTAGAGCATTGTTCACCCTGAGTACTGAATGATTCAGTAGTCTGAAGGAGAATGTGTGTATTTGCATGCGTGTGTAGATTGTGTGATGTGAAGAGGCATGCACAGAAGGTAGAGAATCGAAGTTTCCAAGCCTACCTTTATTTTGACATTTCTAAAACCTTAATGTCTTAGTGTTGCAGTTTTAAAATTAACGTGTTTTTGTGTAATAACCTGGACTTTTAAAACAGCCAGTCATTTTTGATGGGCAGTGTGCTGATGAAATCCTTAGATTTCTTACACAGGCTTCTAATATGCAAACCAACAGGTTAACTGTCTATGGTAGGAGGGTGATGTTTAGTCTGGATGGATAGCCACAGGAGAAGAAATATAGTTTTATTCCAGTAGTGTTTGTTGACAGCAAAGAATGATTCAACTCAGGCTCCAGTGTGGATTGGAGACAGAGTGCACTCTGTATCAGGCATAGTGGATCTTTTGCCCCTGTTGCCTTTAGCTCCTTGTATTCTGACATTATTAGCTGTATTAGTGTCATCCCATATGGCAACAATATAAATGCAGATAGAATTTGAACTACTCTGTTGTGGTTGAGATAATTATGCTCCAGCTACTCCAAATTTACAAAGGTATTTTTTTAAAAAAGTGGTTTTTAAGCTATCCGTGTGTATTTTTTTCTTATTTTTAGATGAGGCTTTTGACATAAGTAGATCTGTGATTTTTGTAATAAAATAGGAATTTATTTGCAATCATGTCTGCCAGTTATGTTGGCTTCAGTGCTGCTTACTGAATTATGGCACATGATGGAGCATCCATTAATGTGGAGGAAGTAGTTGTTAATATATTATCCTGAAAGGTGGAAGAGCAGTCAGTATCTGAAGGCTGTTAGTGTATTAATGTTAGAAGTGCAGAACTGACTGATGTGTTTGAATTATGTTCTCGTCTATAGCCAGTCTTATAATGTGCAGTAGCTTCTCTGTAATGATTTACAAAGTTCAAACCTGTTATGCTTTCCCTGTTATGGGATCTTCTTTTTTATGTTTAATTTCTACTACTTGTATTAAAATCTGGTGATATATTTAAAGACCATTATTTTTGCCTCATTAATCATTCATAGTACCCCAATGATTTGTAATACTCTTCTGAATTTTTTGTCTATTTCATTAGGTATTCACATTAGAAATATAACTGTAAAGCTTTGTATAATAAGATAATATGTGAGTTTGAGGATGTAAGCTGTGAGAATGTTCTGTAGTGTTACAGAATCTTTGGAACTGTTGATAATATACTTATTCACTAGATCTTGCTCTGTCAACTTTGTACTGATGATGGTGAGAATATTTTCCTTTCCATATGATGAATACAAATTTGAAGGTGTAACATGAGTTGGGTTGTTATGTACTGGAAAGGCTGATTTACCAGGTTATTTTAAAGGCATTTGCTTCATTAAATTTAAAATTCAGTTCAAGTCTGCATGTGTTTTAAGAAAAGTAGCTGAGTATATAAAGAAGTGCAAGAATGAGTAAAAGAGCAGTGCAGTCTCTTCCTTTGAATTCTTAAATTCTTTGGATATAATTTATTAGGAAGCAAAATGCCAGCTGTAGTAATGGCTGCAGCAGATAAATCTCTTTTCATAAGTTTTTGTTGTGTATTCCTTCATATTTGAAAGAAAAAGTATCATACTTTATTTTCCATGCTGAACAACCGATCAGAAAGAAATGTTGGTTTACAGTGAAAATGCACATCTAGGAAAAGACACCCTTTTGTATTTTTCTTACTGTACAAAATTGTGCTTTCAAACAAGGTTTTCAGTTGAATGTGGACCTTTGTATCAACTTTGCCTTTGTTTTCTCATGCAAATCTGTTTGACATAAATGAAAATTTTAAGTGTTAAACAACTTAAGAATCAAGTTGGTAGCTCACATTACTGCGAGGTTCATTACCAATTCGTCTTTCATTAAGGTTCTCTTATTTGAGAAGAATGTGGCTTTGGTTCAGGAAAATATTTGCATCTGTATATGTTTACTAGTATACTTTCCTTTTCCATTTTTTTGGCATTGGATTTTTAATCAGCACATTCGTTTTGGCTTAAATTCTTTTCTGCTGGCTGCAAAATATTTCATTTTGCCACAGTATTGATAAATGAAAGCATTCACTGTATGTACAGTTTCTGAAAGTCAGCCGCTACTTCCTATTTGTCTCTTTACAGATACCAAAATACCTCATCCAAACTTCTTTTCATTTTGTAGTTTTAATAAGTTACAGGGACTTGTGTTATCCTGAGTTATCAATGATAACTCATTAATCATCTCCAGTTTAGTAATTTGCAAATTGTACTGGATTATTTGACTATAGCATAATTGCACAGAATGAGTGGACTTCAGAGCATGTTGCCAGCTATGCTGTTGAAAACAAGACATTTAGGTATTTTTCTTTTATTCACTTTTTTTAGTTTTGGTTAAGTAGTAAGTGCCCTGATTGCCACCTCCTTCTTATATGAAATTTTTAATGTATTGATTTCCTATTTTTATGTACTTGCTTGTTGTGCCCTGTTGAATAGCTAGTATCTGGACCAATGTAGCTATGATGCTGCGGCCAGCAGCCTTCTATCAAGTGTAAAGGAAATATGCAAAGCAGACAATTTCTTTCTTTCTTTTTTTTTTTTTTTTTGTAGAAGGCTTTTTTTAATCTTAGACTGGTTTTTTTTTTTTAAGATTTTTTGTGATGACCATTGTATTCAATGCATATTTTTCCGAACTGGAACAAATAATAAACATTGTCTAGACACATTGCCAGGGGCAAAACAGTTGTTTGTAAGACTGTCAATGGAAAAGGTTTATCCTCAAGTTCAAATTGAAAGATAAGAACATATTTGTGTTTTTCCTTATTGTGATTTCATCATTTGGAAGTCTGTTAAAGACTTCAGTGCAACTTCTGTTTACACCGTAGACCAAATTCCAGGTACAGTGAAAAAACCGTAATACTTGTGTATGTTTGAGAAATCAACTGTAGTAGACAACAAACAAAAGTATAATATGCAAGGTCAGAGGAGACTTTTCTAGACCAGTTTCTTTACTATTGTGACTTTGCAGTTTGATTCACTTGACAGCATTTAAGGTTTATGTTAAATTGCTGCAAATACCAAAACACAGATACATTTGTGTAAAAAGTAGTACCTCTGCTATCTAACTCAAATTTTTTACCTAAATATTCTGAAAAAGTGTAATATTAGCCTGTACTGTAGACTTTCTTTTGCTTTTAAACTTCATTTGATTTTGTTGCTAGCTGGCTTACTAAAACATGCTGCTTAGTGTCCTACGGTCACAAAGCCAATGGCAAGAAGAAATTAGAGTCCAGAATCCACCTTTTTACACTACCCTGTTTTACACTGTGCTGAGCAGCTGCTTCTCAAAATAGTGTTGAACATTATGCAGTAAATAACCATTAGCATATCTTCCCATAATGTATGTTTGTCTTTTATATGGGGTAGAATGATGGACCTGTATGTCTTCCGAACCTTGTCAAGTCTATGGTGTCAGCTGTCATTTTATCTTTTACAAACAGGGAGACTGACAGGTGATAAGACTTGTAGGTAATTCTGAACTAGTATGTAGTTACAGTTCACAGTACCTTGACCACGTTTTCCATAGGGATCTTCTAAGCTGGTACGTAGATTGCTATTAATCTTTTACTACTAAAGACTTTGTGACAGAGGCATAAAGTTAACTTCCTGAATTGCATTCCTAATCTTAGGACATATGTAAGCATTCTGAGCAAATATTTAAAATTTTACAAGTAGATCTCAGTATGATATTCAGTAGATTACTTATTGTACCAGCATTAAATTACTTAAATGGAATATCGAAACGTCAAAGATTGTTTAGATTTCTTCTGTTAATAGTTTAAAGGCAAACTTTATAGCATGCAATTATAATGAGCCATTGAGATTTTAGATTAGAAATAGGTCTGTGCAAGTTAGTACTGGCAACATTTGAAACAGAATAGTTTGTAGTAGCTGAAGCCAGTAAATTGTACAATCTCGAGGCCTTGAAAATAAATGTAACCCATGTGTGGAAGACGTTTATCAAGAAGAAATATCATTGATACTCGTCTCTAGGAATCCTGCACTGTAGCCTGCACCCAGAAATCTGCGGTTTTGCTGTCCACTTTTTTCATCAAAAAGTACTAAATGGATCACCATCAAGGAAATATTTTTCCTCAATATTCTGGCCAGTGTCAGAGTACCATCCTGTTTCCAGAAGCATGTAAACTCCAAGCAGGGGGGCTTACATAATATGTGCGGTCAAAAATAATAATAATAAAATATATTTTTTAAAGTTACCTATGTCATGGAGTGTTTTTGGCAGTTTAAGAAGTTTTCAAGTCAGAAAAAGAGTGACTTTTTGGTGATAAAATATTTTTAAGTGTCTGGTTTTTCATAATAGCTTAAAAACATCAGATGTGTAAGTTGTAAAGGTTTTGTTTTTTATATTTAGTGGGATGTTTCAGTGTTTGCTGTAGGTAAAACTATAAGATCTTACCTATTTCACTGTATAGAAGCATTATGCTTCTTAGCTACTCTTATTACTGCTCTTATTACTAGCCTTACTGAGTTTTGCTGAATAATTCAGGCTCTTTGCTTTGCCACGAAGTCTACTGATTCTGGAGTATTTCTGTCACTGGAAGGTTAAAAGTAAAATGTTACTGCTATAATTCAGTGAAGCTCCGGAAATACGTACAGAAACTACAATTTAATTATTCATCCTTTAATGATTTTGTTCTAATATCTGTTGCACACAAATCAAGGGAAGCAAAACCCTATAAAAGAATACTTCATAATCAGAACAGGTTATATCTGAATTTTATAAACTGATGAGTTCCCTTTGTACTCACTAAATCTTACTAGTAGTAACTTTTTTACAACAATGTGATCTGTTTGTAGTAACTAATTACTAAAACCAGAAAACATGTTAGTGTCAGGAGCACCTTAAGCTCCATATGCTGAAAGCCAAAAGCAATTTTTAAAATAATCTTTTTCTGTAATTTATTGGCAGATTTTGCTAATAAGATCTGTCAACTGGAACAGCTCATTCTGCACAGCTGATGATTTTTATAGGTTATGATCTTAATGTGAATCACAATCTCCAATCAACTGTATTTCTGATGACAGTTATATTTAAACATTTTATTTTTATAATGCAATAGTAAAGGAAAGGGCTACCATATCTATTGTTATATTAAGTCTTATGGTATGCATATCAATTTGTTTTTCCCTAATGTAATAGAACTAATAATTTGCTATTTTGAGATGAGTAGAAACAGTGTTTGCATTTTTCTTACAAAAAAAAAAAAAA
>VXAA01002807.1:0-48196 GCA_013399115.1 Anseranas semipalmata | reverse complement strand
AAAAAAAGAAAAAAAAGAAAGTTGAATAACAAGAAGTCTTTAAAAAAACAGCTTCTGAAGTTGAAAAGCCTTTTTTGCATATGGTGGGAAATTTTATAGATAACATTATGTTGCGTGACTTGGTTCAGGTTTGCTGCCTTGTTAGGGCTTGTAATTTATACTATTGCTTTACATTAGCATTATATGTATTGCATAGGAAGAATGGAATTCAATAGCCATAAAAATAATTACAGGTTATTACATAATGGTGGTGCTTGTTTCATCTGTCATGGTCCACCCATACTATGTAAAACAAGCAATATACTGTGGTCTTAAACTGGATAGAGTATTTTGAATTTAATTCTTTTTCTGGTTCCTCATTGCCATTTCTTCTTTAAAGGAAATATATTTGACATGTTGTAGAGCATATGATATGAGCATAGCAATAATCTTTGAAGACATTAACCAGCAAATCGCATTTGCAAATACAAAAGTACATAAAGCAAGATGGTAAGGTGTTAAAGATATTTCAGTGCTGAGCCCATAGCCTCTTTCTAGTAGGTGTCTTCATATTTTGAGTTTTTAAAGTCAATTTTACATAGAAAAGTCCCAGTTATTTACTGTGATAGTGGTTTTTTTTTCTGGCTTTCAGGTTACTAAATTATGTCTATCTTAAGAACGGATAGTACTAACACGAATGTATGAATGTATAATGATTTCATATGATGCTTAGTCATTCTTGTTTTGGCTTCGGTAATTTGCACTGGTAACTTTTTTCCATTAAATACACCAACTACTGCGATGACTGTCAGTCTACGTTTTTGTTGGTTTTGTTTAATATGTATCAGTAAAATAACTGTAGTACACTGCATTACACTGCTCACTTTTATTTGGTTTCATACTTTTAAAGGTTTAAGCCAAAAATATTAAAGCTTTACTGTTGAATCAGTTACTCTCAACTCATCCAATCTTCTGAGGTTGGATGATCCATCGCGTTTATTTTTGTTTAAGCGATACTGAAAATGTCACTGATTGATTGTATTATCATGAAACATAAGGTAAAGAAAAACTATCAGGTTGTTCTGCCATTTTGCTTCCATGTTACTGAAAGAATGCACAGCATATTCTCCACTAATTGCTAATTAACAATGTGCTATATATCTCTATCAAGCTTTGCATTTCTACAGTAACTTCTATTTAAGAAAGTAGTTGCTTGTTTCCGTAAGATACTTTGGTGTCTTCTGTTTTAGAAGGAAACTTTAGATGGGGAAAGCTAAAGAAAGACTTCCTTGTCCAGCAGCATCTGAGTGAGACAGCGAAAGAAAGATAAATAAAGCTCAGACCTGTTGACTCTCTATTTCTTTGTTTCAATAATTCAAGTTTTCGTGCTAGAACTTGTATGTCTTTTATGTGCTGGGACCTGTAATCATTGCAAGCAGCCTGTCCATGGGAGAGATGGGGCAGTGGGGAGGAGGATTAATTTGGCTTTGTTGTATGCAATTAGGTGCACTCCTTTAGGTATTAACAGGTTACCGTGACATCAGAATTCAGGCAGAAAGATGTCCATGAATTAAATGTTTTTCAGTTACATAATGAACTCTCTGGAGTGCACATACAATATTTAAGTATACCTGTCTAATACAGATAGGAAATACTTCTGCTAAAGGAAAATAGGGAATGGAGTTAAACTAACCATATTTCTCTGCCTCTTGCCTTTCTTTCTCTTTTTCCACTATTTGGTTATTCGCATTAGCTTTGGTAATACACTGGTGAATATGTACCTTTTTATATATCTAAACTTGTTTATGTATTTGGAGATACCAGATATTCTGTGTTTTACTGTAACATCTTCTTTGGGTCTAGAGAAATGTTAGACAAATGTGACTGATGTCTTGACTAAAACTGATGACTGACTGATGGTATGTAAATAATCAGGTACTCATTTGCAAGAACCCTGAGGACAATGTGTTGGTTAACAAAGAATAAACACACTTGTTCCAAGTTATTATTTTCATTGTTTAGCATTTATAGTGTGTCCTAGATAAAGTCATTAATTCTGTCTCATTTCACCTAGACTCATTACTTTTTGTAAGTAATAAATCTTGCTTAATTTTCATCTTACTATTGTTAAATGATTACATTAGCTCTTCAAACGGAGACCAAATTATACACAGATTACAATTTTGCCACACACATAGGTATTGTCTCTTTCTCTACGTAGGCTAGATGAAAATGGTAATTGAGCATATCACAAATGATTATTTTATATATTGTCACAGTAATTGTGACATATTGGGGAAAAAAGAAAACACTTCATTTTTTTGACAGGACTTGAAGCATAGAGGAACTGGATGTATACAAATTTACCGTGGAATCCTGAGCCATGAGTAGAGAGCTTGTCCAAGGCTTTAACCAGAATAGTGTTCTTCCTCTCTCCTCTTTTTATAAACTTAGCAATTCATCACAATTAAAATGAGCAGTCATTCAGGTACCGTGCATTTGTGCACACTTTTCTTGGAGGAAAAAAAAAAATGCTTTCAGCAAGGAGAGTTGTATGACTTCAAACTTGCCTCAGGTTTTTCCTCATAAGCCATTTTACTCCTGATACAGATCTTTTATTTGTTCCTCCTTAAAATTCTGTACTGTTCTTTTGGGATCTTGAGTGTCTTAAGTTCCTGTTGATTTTAGTTATCACGTACACCTGTTAACGTTGGACAATAACTTAAAAGATGTGGTATTGACTCATATAATTTACCATTTCCATCATAAAATTGTATAGTGCTTTTTCTACCAAACTATATAATTAAAACAACAATGACAAAAAGCTTTGACATTAAAAAAACTGGGGCTCAGAATTCCAGCTATTGGTCTAAGCAATAAAAAGCATTCAGTTTCAATTTTTAAAAGGACTGAGTGCTTGCTCCCTGTGTGCCACTGCCTTGAGTGACAATGAACAATTGCATACTATCAGGCTCTTGTTAATATTAGAGCTTGATGAAATTGAGTGCATCTCTTATGATGCTTAGAACTTATGTAGTCCCATCCTTCCAAAGTTCACAAAGCACAGCAGTGCTCTGCATTACAGAAAAACACTACAACTGTTTTACTGATTAAAAGTAAATAAATAAATTTGAAAAAAAAAAGACAGAGTACATGAAATTTGACTTGCTGTCTGATGGTCCTCTCTGAGCAAGAAATAACTAAGAAAAAATTTTAATTTGATATTCTTTATACTACAGTTTTCATCTTTGTTTACAAATGGAACACTCGATTTCTAGGTAGAATGTAGTTCTGTGTCCATTTTGTTTTTATGCATATCATGTATTTTGACAGTGTATGTAAAATACTATTAAAATGTCAGTAATCTTTAGACTTTGTTTTATGTAATTAACCTTGACTGCACAAGAGCTAATGAACAGAAGACCTATTTATCTTGCATTAAATATTCATTTTAGAATGGTAACTTAAGCTGCTTTTGCAAGTTTCTGTTTTATTTTTCGCATTTAAAATCTGAAACCACTGTTGAGACATTATTTCAAGACTGGAAAATAAATAGATGAGTACTGGGTAATAAAAAAAAACTTATTTAGAGCAGCTAGTGTACTTGGAAGAAAGATGAATGACCAGGATTTTTGCAACTTGTTTGGTAAGCCGAAAGGGCCATGATGATCATAATACGAAGCTCTAAAACTGCATGCTTTATGGGCTCTCCAAAAACAAAAGAAATATTGGAACACAATTACCGGAGGGATTCCTCTGGTTGCAATAGCAAATCGTCCATGAGAAGCTGTGCAACTGAATTTGTAATAAACAAGAGTGGCATTTTAGGATTGTGTTCTTGCAGCATCAGTTTTACTGCATGGCAGCAACCTAAGACATTCTTTTTCTTATTTACCGCATGTTGCCAGTTCCTTCTTGAAAAGATGTGTGATCAAACTGCAGCCCAGTTTATAGGCCTTCAGGCAATGATAGTATCAGATTTGGGAGACTATACCTGTTAAAGCAATGTGGAGGCATATATTATCTGTCTGACTCATGTACAGCAGTATTGCAGTCTGCAGAATTAATTTTCCTTGGCTACTTTATTTATAAAACTTCTGAAAGTAGCTGAATAGCCCTTACCTAGAAGAACATTGGAGATAGCCTTATACTAGCAATACCAAAATGTTGAGTAAGGTAAGTAACTGTGTATGGATAAACACAGATATATGTTTTAAGTAAAATGACCTGATTTGTGAGCAGTAGATATAGAGAAGCTCCATTTCATATGACTTTAATCCCTTGTCTCCTTTAATCTCTACACTATGGCACCACGGTTCTCCTGTGTGTCCCATGGCTACAGCCGTTTATCAAGTGAGATGGTAAGTGTTTTAGGAGGTTGGCCCCCCAGTTGCCAACAGTCATAGCAAGCTGCACTCACCTGTCTCCGTATTTGGCCAGGTGAGCAGTTGTCTGTCTCCTCCACCTGAATGCTGATCTACGTAAAGCCTCTGTGAACTTCTTTAGCTTTGAAAACGGGACGGGAAAGGGTGGTGGAGAAAGGGCTTGGAGGGGAATGCACGTCTGAAAATGTGATTGCATACACATTCGATCTGAAACTAAATTAAAACATTTCAATGTATGTACGTTGGAATCAAAATCTTGCTGATGTTGAAAAGTTTTTCATCATCTAAAAAATTTTGCTGGTATGGGATGAATGCCCAAGCAGAATATTTACACTTGATTAGCACTGAGAAAATTGGTTGAATTTGTTTGTAAACTCCTTTCTGCAACCTACTCCTCTATCAGCTTTGTTTAAATCACTTCAAGAATGCCCATCTAAGGGATTATACAGTTTAAAAATACATCTCTAGTCAGGTGATCAGTGCAAGAACATTTGTGATAGGTCAAGGTGCAGTAGCTTCTCTCCTTCCTCCAGAGTTGTTCATCACTGCTACTGTGGTGGCAATTGCTCTCCCTTCACATGAGCTAAGAGAATCAAGAATGTTTTCAGTGTGAAGACAGCTTAACAGCTCATTTTGATATGGAAAAGATATTTTAGGGCGGACAGAAAAGGCAAGAGTCTGAATTTGTAAAGAAAGATGAGTAATCTGTGTGTTACCATATTAAGGCGTAATTTTGGAAGGTACTATCAATTAAAATATTTACAGCTATACAAGATACATTAGAGTGCTTTCTGAATCATTGAAAGAGCGGTAACAAATTTTATCTGTTCATCTTCATATTCTAATTTTGAATTCGTTGAAAAATGCAGTGAGATTCTTACCGTGGTTAAAATTGTGGAAGTTTAGTGCATGTAAACTTTAAAAAACACTAGTTTGAAACTTTCACAATATTGTCCCCACATATTTACTTGTTTCTCCTGTGCATGAATGCATTCAGATCATTGCAGAACTAATACATGGAGAATGATATACTTGAAAATGCTTATTTTATTATTTTTAAATAAGTGATTTTTTCAGGACTATTTACATTTGATGCAGCCATTAGTTTCAAACCAGCTTCTAACATGCTGAAAGCTCTATAAATGTACAGAAACTCATTTATCAGTGCTGACTGAGAAAGGAATGTTTAAAAACTAACAAGAATACCTCAGAAGTGTCCTGTTAAGTAACCATCTGCAAATATATTAATTCCATAATTTTAATGGACTCCATCCCTGATTAATCAATGACCTTATTCTCTTAAGCACGTCTGTCAGGACTTGTCTTCCTAACAAATCTCTTAAGCCTGGAGCATGTAAGGCTTCATCCTCATCTTCAAACTGTGTTAAGTCAAGAAAGCGTTGTGGTAATGTGGGCATCTCTTGTCCAAGAACATTAAGAACCTTGGTCAGGATCATTTTAACCATAAAAGGATGTGTGTTATGCTTTCTTGTTTTGTATAAGTTGGAAGGGAGTGAAAAAAATACAGAAGGAATTTTTATTACTGGGAGCTATTTCCCTCCAAATAGTACATGAAGGAATAGCGTGTCTGAAAAAAGATTTTGTTGGCAGGGAAAAGCAGTAGTATGAACTACATATTGTTGCTGATAAATGTGTTAGCCATAGGTGAAGAATTATTTAAAATTCAAGTTTGGCTAACTGCAGAAGCATGATCATAAAAGATAAAAAGTTAATTTTTAGACAGCTACTTGTTTTTCTCTATTTGTGTTAATCTTTCTGTGACTACCAGGCCTGATATTTTTTTTGTTTGTTTTGTTTCCCCATACCTGGAGATTGCTACCGATCACAAACGGTTAGAAGCTTACCTGTGAAGTGGAAAAAGCAAATGAACTTAGCATTGCATTGTGTGTTTCCTGGAATCTGCAGATGAAGAGAGGAGTTTTTCAGAGTGGTTCCAGCCTGGTGGTGGACAGATGTAATTGTTAGCAAAATGTTTATTTACTGCTATTCAATATGGCTTGCATTTCTTTTGAGAATAGAAAGAAATCCTGGACATTAATATTATCTAGGGTTGGAAAATGATACATTGTTGTTTTTTTAAACAATTTCATGATTTCTTAAAAAGTTCAAAAGTGTATAACCACTTCTACAGTCTTTAGATTTCATTTACTTTTTAGAAGTGCATTTCCTCTTTAAGTCTATCAGTATTAATAAAATTCTTCTTACTCTCAAGCTTACCTTTAGGGGACCAAAAGTGTTGTGCATACTAAGAGGAAAGTATTCTCCCTTCTGTTTCCATGGGTGATACGGCTGGTTAGCGTGGTAGACGTATGTATGCAACACACATGTTATTAACCATAAGGACTTTAGATGTTTGTGAGATCCTCTGCAAAAGCCCAAAGACTATTAATATTTTTAAAGCCTCTACTGCAGGGTGAGTGTCAGTGTCTTCTCTTTCCATATCTCAAGGAGATGAAGCTAGTGTAAAGGACTGAGAAGCACAAACTTTATATTCTGGTTTGATTTCCACATGGATTTGGAAGGGCATTCGGTGTGATTTAGACAGGACAAATCATATAATCTCTGTGATTTCCATGCATAAAATGAAAATATGTACTTCTAGAAATTCAAAAAAAAAATGGTGTAACTTTTGTGGCATAGTTTCACATTAATGTTTTGTTTGTTTATTGCATTTTTAAAATTTATAATGCGTTATTGGTTGTATAATCATTCGAGTTACTTGGAGGTATTTGCATGCTTATTTAGACAACTTTCCAGTAAGTGTGTTTGAAATATGTGCTTGTAATTTAAGAGCAGTGAAAGGATTCAGAAGAGTGCTTGTCTTTTATTTTCTGAAAAAAGACTAGGGGAATGAGAGTAAAGTTTACTTATTTCAGCTGTATTTTACTACATTGTGCTTTGTAGAAAGAATGTGTTACAAATAGGAGACATAAATTGTAGATTTTGATCGATAAAAATAATGTCTACAAAGCAATATAAGTGAGTCCAAGGTAAGGAATGTATATTGCCACATGACTTTGGAATGATGATATGGCTTCACTGAATATACCTTCTCAGTTTTTCTTGCACAAATTCTTGGAATAGTAGTAGAGTTAATCAGATGTGTTAGGTTTTTTTTTAGTAATGATAATCAGGTCACCTGTGTTTGGAAACAAGGAGGCCCTGACATGCTCATCTGTGATTCAAAAGTACCTGATTTTTAGCTTTCAACTGATGTTTTGTTTGGAGTGATGAGCAAGTGTGTACATTATGGTTGGTGGGTTTTCTTCCTTGTTTTGCAAAGAAATATTCATTATACTTCATGTTGTGGGAAAGGACTAGCTAGTAGATTCATTTCCCTGTGTTTGTGTTAGAAAAAAAGAAGAGGTTTCTAGTTCTGGAAAGTGATCAAGGCAAGAAGTATTATGACTCCTGTTATGAAACCAGTTGCAAGCAATTTTTTAAAACCAAATATTTCAGATGCCTTTCTAGAAAAACTGTTCTAATGGCCCAGTTTGTGGAGTTTTGGCCAGTCAAGAGATGTCTGAGTTCTTTATTCTAGGAGAGTTGTATTCTGCTCTCATTGAAGTCAATAGGAACATGATCAGAGAACTATACTCATAAACATAGATTTTCAAACCATCTGAAATACGAAGGGTAATTATATGGCATTATATATAAAGGCTTCTTTGTGTTATATGCTTGTTCTGTGTTCTAGAGGGATAAATATATACAAAAATTGAGGGTGTGTCCAAGCAGCAAAACTGGTTCAGACAGGTAAAAGCATTTGAAGTGGTGTCTTTTTCACCATTAATAGTTTTCGGTTTGTCTCAATATCGCTGCATCAATATTATGAATCCTATTTCCAGGGATATATTACTCCTATAAAAGCACCAGGCTGAAATTTGGCTCATCAGAGGAATTACTTCTTCATTCTTTTACTTTTAAAATAATGTTATACTATCGGTGAAAGCTGTCTCATGCTGGGAATGCTTCTGCAACTTGCGATTTTGTTTTGCTTTTTTTTTTTTGTGAACCAGTTCCTAGTAGTTAAAGGGAATAATATTAATACGCTCTCTTTCTTCTGCGGTGATGTAGAACTTTGCACCTTGGATCTACAAGTTGAAAAATACTGACTTAAGCCGATAACACTTCTATCACTGATAAGATATATTAATATCCACTTTTTGAAATTGGGATACGGGTTAATGAAATTTTGCTAAAGTGACAGCACAGAAGTAGATTTTGGTAGTTATAAGTTTGAAGCCGTGGAGTATCAAATAAAATAATTACTTTATCTGCTAATTTTTGTTGTGGCTGTCGACCTAAATTTTGTATGTTACTTATTAATAGGTGAGTACAGGCTGTTCTATGTGCTAGTCTTTGTCCATTTGAGTATTTGTTTATCATGGTTGAACTTTACACAATTTAAAGAGCTGTCATTCAGTAGATGTTTTTTAATCTTTAAGTAGCATCCTTTGATGCAGCAGTGTTGGAGGGAGGGAGAAAATGAGCAGTTTTAATAATTTCAACCAAACTGGAAAGACTCAAAAGAATTAAGCATTAAGTTTGTTTTTAGCCTAGGGATACCTTTAAAACACTGTTTTAATGCATTTTAAGCATAGTTTGAATTGCTACCATCAGATTAAAACATGTATGTGTGTGAATTTAAACTTAAAAGCATTTTACATGATAAGGACTCTGCAAATGCTTTTATGCTGCTTTACTTTAAAAAAAAAAAAATAATGTCAGTCTAATATGTCAAAATGAAGCAGAAGATAGGGGAAATTATACTATCATCTGTCCACATAAGCAATGTCATGCATGAAATTCATGTAACATTAAAATTAAGTAGACTTTCAGTGCTGAGACTTAAATATCTTACTTGCCAACAAGGCCAAAAAAAGAAAGCATTCAGGCCTTCAGATGCAAATAGCAACTCAAGCTGTTGTGGTGTCAGGTTGGTCGAATCAAACCTGAATTTAGGAATGGCCCCAGTTCTTTCTGTCTTCCTCTAGCTGCCCTATGAATGACCCAGCACTCCTTGGAAGAAATGACTAAGAAATATTATTAAGATACCAGCTATCCAATACACAAGCGATGGTATTGTCTGCGCTGAGTTGCCAGTTACCAGTGTGTAGATTGCTGATAGCTTCAGTATCAGCTCTGGCAAGGTTGCAAAATGTCATGATTGCTTCTGCATTTAGCCAAGCTTTTCAGCACAGAGCTCAAACCTCAGCACCAGAGCTCTGATTGATTTTGCGCCACGGTGTTTCTTGCCCTTCTTAAGACAGTGGCTTTCATCTTTTTTGTTACCTGCTCTGAGTTGTGCTGGCACCTACTAAGGGCCCACTATCTCAACGAGAGCAAGAACTTCCTTATGTGAAGCTTGATTACTTAATCTGTTTGAGTGGAACGCATAATAAATGAGGCATCTTGGCTTTCAGAAGTAGTATTGGCGGGAAGAGTTCTTGCCACCTTGTTTGTACCTACAGTATTCTTTGCAGCATCCTGGGAATTTGTGTGCGCACAGAAGCTTTACATTGTACAAGACTTGCTTTGTCTTCTGACTGTAGCCTGGGAACTAAAATGAAGTACTATCTTTCAAACAGAACAGTGCTGTAGGTCCCGAAATAGATCAGTTTTACTCATGCTGACCTTATCATTGGTAGTGGTGTCAGAAGTTTGTTGTCTTTCTTGACGAGTGTCTTTTCTAAATTAATGGGAGTAACTTAGTTTTCTCACTGTCACAGCTGGGTAGCGTCAGACCACATAATCATTAGGCTTCCAGGTGCTGAAATATGGAGATACCTATGTTTCTGTGTTTAAAGAAGAAGTTAGAGCTTGATAAAAAATATTTTGGCAGACAAAAGTGTTTTCAGTGCTTCAGAATATATGAAGTGGCATCACTGATAATATAAGTGAAATCAAAGAGCTGTATTTACTTCATTGGCAATATCCACTAGCAAGGGAATTTGTCAAGGTGGCAAGTATCTGCTGAACTTCTCTGTCAGAATAATATGCCATTTCAATTCTGCGGGTGAGGATTGTAAGATCCTAAGTTTGTTTAGTTAAATCCGACTTCATTAAGTGGGAATTAATGTAAAGATATATTGTCAAACTGCCAAAGGCTTACAAAAGACATTTGAGTCCAGCCTAGTGAACAGACACCAGGTAACCACATTGCATAAGGTTGCTCTAGTTACTGGAACTAGGTTTGTACCAGCACCTGTTTAAAGCCCAGGTTTTTCATTCCGTTGCTTAAGTTCCCTGAAGAATTACAGCCACGAAGAAGGATCTCCTATTGGACTTTGCATTATAACTATGTAAAATTATTACTGTGTAAGATTATTTTACTACGTAAATAGTAATAGAGTAATTATTACTATGTAAGATTAAAGAACAGTGTTTAGGTGACTGAGAATGTGTGCATTTCTCTGAGACTAAACCTTTCTTTATCTGAAAAAGTTGATCAGGAGCATTGCAGAATATGCCAAAAATATTTGTAAGAGCCTTTCTTAACAGTCAGTGTATCATGTCACTTATCTCCCAAGTCACAAAAGTAAATTGTGGTCCCATTCATTGTCCTAGTAGTGCATTTTCCCTGTGTTTATTTCATGAAAATATGATAAAACAAGAATGAGATCACTTCATGTTTCATAGGAAATTCATGCTTCGTACCTAGAAATGAATTTCTGTAGCGTGAAGACTCAATATGTTGCCTGTTATTGGGCTGTCTCAAAATCTTATCTGATACAGTATCAGTGATCTTCAAAGGAAACACATTTCTGTGTTCTAAGCAATTAGTCCACCAGTGTTTTTTATATAATGAAGTTAGCAGGTGATGAAGTATGGGCATTTGTAGGAAGGTCTTTTCACATAAACATAGTGACACTGAAGTGTTTCTCAGAATTGAAGAACTGAAGCAAGGATTGTATTATCCATATTAACAGACACTGCACTGAAATATTTTTATTTGAACTGAAAGAAAGAGTTTTTTACTCTGAAAATTGTTTAAAGTGGAACACTTTAGCTGCCTTCTGGTAGTGAACATTCCAAGTGGGTAGGTGTTCACCAACATAAGTAAGCTATGGAAGATAGTTTTCAATAGCATCATCTTAGTTTTCTTCAGCAAGCAATAAGAGAAGACCTCACCTGCTTTGTTCAAGGAATACGTTACAGCCCGATGAAAATTAGCAATGTCTATGCCCACTCTTTCTTTTGTTTCTCCTTCCCCTAATTGTTCTTCTGTTTTTGTGTTTAAGGCAATTAAAATCAAGGAGGAATAATCTGAATTGTACTCCCCTCCTCCCCACATGTTGACTGCAGTGTTTACAGACTTTGAGCCCTTACAATTCAGACTTACCTTCTGTTCTGTTTTTAACCTTTCTATAAATCAAGGCAACATTTTGTCTTAAATTGTTTTCACTGTATCTCAGAAATTGAATGAATGACTTTTTCTGTGGAACTATACAAACAACAGTCATTTCACCATCTGTCTTAAATCTCCACTTTCTAGGCTTACAAGGCCTTAAGAACAAGTTATCATGGACTTGCTGTGCATACCCCTCGTAGTCATCTCTCTGCCTGTACAATGACATAGACGTTCATCTTTCCTTCTCAAGAATGGCTTTTCAATTGGAAATAGCAGCCTCTAGAAGTTGTAGAGTACTGCTGACAGATACTGTGCACGCATTTCCACAAAGGAATTCTTCATAAATTTTCACGTCAAAAGTTTACCTTCAGGGTTTCAGAATTTCAGATAAAAATTCATTTAGCTGTAATTTTAGCTCTGTTTCCTAAGGAAATGAGGCATAAGTGATTATATTGTCTGACAGTTTCTGTTATGATCTCCCCTTTTCTCAAATAAGTTTTAATCCATTGGCTAACCAAATCTGGAAAAGACCTGCAGCGTTAGATAATTAAGCTTTTATGGGAAGAGATACCAAAAATAGCAACTCCACTTAAATAACTGCAAACAAAAATCAATTGTTTTATGTACATAGTTTGGTTGCATAGCTGCTTTTGCCAGTCGCATGCATATATCTTCAGTGCAGTCAAGAAAAAGTGAAAGTCAGAAATTCTCTCGCCCAGTGGAAGTGTGTCATTGAGAGCATTAGAAAGAAGTGGGATTATTGTATAGCTCAGTTAGAGAACAAAGAACACACACGAAGGAAAACAGACTTTTTGTTCTGCTGCTGCAGACCAAATTGCCTGCAAGTCTGAAAAAGAAAACAAAAAAACTGAAGTGCTTGGGTATACATTGAACACGTCATCATAATGTCATTAAGCAATGCTGAAAAATCTAGGCAGTTTGTGGTTTATAAAAAGGCCTTCTATGAAGCTATGTTAGTAGAGAGAATCTTCATCTTTGGATTTCATCAGCTGATGCACTGATTTAAAGCTTAATATAGTAAAATAACATTCACCCACCAAAAGCATGCTCCATTCTGGGGCTTTTTGCAAAGGCTTTTTAATGAGGCTTGTGCTGTTGTCCAGCCTTCCACAGAAGATGCAAACTCTGACAGAGAGGTGTTATGGTCAGGAATAGGACATGTCTGTTCCTCTTTCACCAGTGGTTGGTGGTTAGAAATTATCTATACTCGATCTTTTATGTATAGTGATTAAAATTTTAGAGGTAAAATGTCTGTATGTGTAATTTGCAGTATATTCAACAATGTACTTTCTAATTTTTTTTCTAATACTGAATCTTGACTGCAGCAAAGTTGTGTCAATAGGTCGTGGATATGGTTCCATCCAGTATGATGTTAGGGAAACAACCCAGGTGCATGTTGTCATAGTTCGTGGTGTTAACAGGAATGACTTGCTCGAGTGCAGCAAATATATACCCATCGACATTGGCCTTACATGTGTTCATTAACACTATGTCAGAAAGAATTAGCTACTACAGAAAATGTATTTCTTACATAGTTAACTACTTGTTAAATGTTTTGTGAAATGCTGTCACATGGCAAAGAGCTTAGGGAATCAAGGTACACATTCTTCTGCTATCTAGTGTACTGATGCAGTGTATCAAACATTTTAAGTGAAAATTTACTATTTAACCGAGGCTTCAAACACTGAATCCTGATTTAAAACCATGCCTTTTATTCAAGCTTATTGGTCCTGGTGCTGTCCATAAGACTTGAGTACATGGTTAAGTGGTTTCTGAAGCATTTTTTCACAACTTTACTTATGTATATTAGGAATTGCTTGTTTGGAAATTATTTGGAATAGTTTCTTTAAATTCTTTCTTTCTGCCAAGAATGAGAATCTCTATCGTATTTTTTTTTCACTTCCTTGTTGGTTCATTTCCATATCCTAGACCTTCTTGGCAGAATGTTTTCTATGTTCTCAAATCTATCCTCCTTTTGTTTTTAGCCCTCCAACTTGTAGATTTGTCTTAAAAGATTTAAAATTCACAACAATTCGTAATTGCGTTGAACTGCTTAAATCCATTATTACTGTCCTCTGAGCACCAAGTCTGCTACCCTACTACATAACCTGAAGCAGTCCTCCTTAAATACTCTCTGTTGTCCCAGAGAAACTTTTAGTATGTGCAGAACAGTAAAGATTTGGGTGTTACTGTACCACAGATATCAGCATGTTCCAGAGATAAACTGGCTATGGTAAAGAATGGTCTTCAGTTAGCTCCTTTCTCTGTTCTAGGATAACTTGTTGTGAGAGCTACAAGAATGAGTTAATTACAATCCAAATCAAACAAACATAAGGAAAAAAAAAAAAGGATGTTTAGTTTTGTCTCTGGACTTTCCAGGTATCTTTATACATCTGCCTTCCAGATAGTAATGACTTATAAAAGGGACTGCTTCTCTTTTAACAATAGACCATCAAACACGTGGTCACCACAAAACCAGTTATTATAGTGCAACTAATAATTATAGTAATCTTGTGAAGATTAAAGTTTTAATATAAAACATCTTGGAACCCAGTTTCATAGATATGAAAATACCTGCAGAGTATATTTCTTAATTTGAGAACACTCTATCCTTGATTAATGGAGTGGGGTTTAATCTGCTCTCAGAATGAATGAAATAAAAGTGTTGAGGGCAAGAAAATGGATACAAATCTGTAGATGTTGACTACTCCCAGTGGAAATGGATATCTGTTTTACATTTATTAAAAACAGACAGACAACCACTTACCATAACCACATATATTTGGACACAGGGTAGCCTCAAGACAAACTGGTGTCAAGTAAGTACAGTTCTTCTGCGTGAAAAACCAAGACAGATGTGTTTAAAACATCAGCTTGTATTTCAAGCTGGAGAGACTCGAGCAGTGGAAACTTCTGATGCCAGAAAGATCAGATATGCCATGAAAATTAATAAATAAAGAAATAAAGCACTTTACAAACTTCTTCAGTTAGCTTAGAATAGTGATGAATTGAGTGTGGAGGAGGATAGAAGGAAATGACATTATTTCTTCAGAGAGAAGGAAGATATTGAAACCTTCCTTTCATGTCAGTATCATTATTGCCATTGATAAAATTGGGAGAGTCTTAAAGCCCAGCTGAAAAGCCATTTCAGAAATAGAACTGTTGGAAGACTGGAAGAGTCTAGAAGTTTTCATATTGGTTGTTTTAAGGAGACAATATAGGGGCTAAAAAACGTGCTCTCAAAGAGTCTGGGGACCTATCAAGAGAACTGAAGGTTTGATCTTGACAGAGCTTTGTGCCAAGTGTAAGTAGGGTGAGGAATAGTTTCTGCTATGGACCAGTCAGTTAAACACTCTGCTCTATGGAGGGGAAGGGGCTCGAGGTTTGTAGTTAATGGGAAGTTCTTGTTCATGCCATAAATAACTGTCTGGACTGCAAGGTCAGAGTTGGCAAGATTGTACTGTGGATCCCAAATGAAGCAGCAAAAAAAAAAGAAGAAAGGATAGATGAATCTTCTGTGTCATTTAAGTTAATTACTGCAGTGACTAGCTGGTAACTAAAGCTCAACTTTTAAAACACCCTGAACATACATATTCATCTGTGTATGTCGTGGGTATATCTAACAAGCTTATCGTGATAAATTTGTACAAAGGAAGGTGAAGATTAATAAATTGGCATATCTTTTCTTGAAATATAATCTTTTAATACCTTCAGTCATGGGTCACTTTACCATAGCTTGCATTTGTGATATTTCTTGAATTATTTGAAGCTAGTCTGGACCCTACTGTAGATTTTATTGTAGCAAATAGCTATACCTTTGAAAGAAGTACCCAGGAGAAATAAAATAGAGGGTCCATTTCCAGTGTATGCAACTGTATGGAGCTGTACTTAGATTATAAATTAAACCAGTCTGAGTTAGGTTAGACTTAACAAGTCTAACTTTTGTTTTCCTGGATTTATTGTTTTCAGTGATGCTAGGATTACAGTGAAATTTATCTGATTTAGAAGCCTAGGTGAGCATTGAGTAACCATAAATTTATTAAAAAAAAAAAAAAGTTTGAAGTAAATCGTGAAATTGACCATTTGTCCTTGCTTTTACAAATATCAATGAAAATGCAGATAGATTTATTTTGAAGAAGTCGGGTCTATTATAATTGTCACTTAAACATTAGTTATATTGCTAATGAACTGCACATAACAGAAACATGGCTATCGCTTTGCTGGCAGAACTACTATAGTTTAATCCCATGGCTATATAACCTTTATATTTGAAACTAGATATATTTAACTTAAAATATTATCATCAACCCTGCTCATTCCCTAGTATTTCTTTCTATTTACGAGGAAGCAGAAATTCATGTATAGGGTGGTGGTGCAGGTTTGGGCAGAGTGTGTCTGCACCACGTGGTTTTCTTTTGCAACTGCCATAGAGTTGCAGCATACAAAATGAAAACGGTGGGCCAACATTTCAACTGTTCTTAATGTCCAGAGAATAGCAAGATAGTATAGGCTTCTAACATCATGTTTGGACCCCAGAAATAAAAGATGATGTACATTTTATTTCTAGATAAACACTATAAAGTTTAAAAAAAAAAAAAAGGCAGTTTTACACATGAGATATCAAGATGGTAGAAGCAATTTTAAAAAAGCAAGTTGTTGATGGTGAAAAGATTAATTAGAAGAATTGACCTGAATTTGGCAGTTGTAGAGAAATCCCAGAATGCATGCAACTTAAATCTCCCATTTCCCTTGATCCTTAAAATGCTGTTGACTATGATTTTGTCACTGATAAAAACAACTGTTTTGTAAGAAGCTTCTTAGTAGAGAGAGGCTCAATGGTTTTAGACTTGCAAGTTGCTGATGTATATAGGAGTTTAAATACTGCTATTTAACATCACAGTTTTAATCTGTTTTTTACCATAACGTCTTAAGTATTGGCTTCTCTTTTTTTTTTTTCTGGCAAAGAATTTCTTATTCAATATTATTTTTAAAATAATTTCAAAATCTGCACTTTTATTAAGCTCTTTTTTAAACTCAGCATTTTTACCCCCAGGAAGGTGTCTTAATGGGTCCCACTATAGGTGTACATCCACCACACCAACTAAGGACTACATTCTTTTGAAACTGATGCCTGGAGGGGAACTGAGGTTCGTGAAGAAGTGAGGAGTGGAACGGTTACATCTGTCAGTCCACTCTGTAACAGTGGGTTGGAACCCGGTGAATAATCACCTAACAATCTCATCAGTTTTTAAGCTTGAACATCAAACTTGCATGCATTCTGGGAACTTCTGAAAAGCATTTAGGCTTTAATTTTTTAAATTCTCTGTTTAAAACTGTAAAAGGAAAAGAAAACTATTGAATACTCTCTTCTATAGGACAGGGTAAAAAACTTGCAGTTCAAACTCCTGTCATGATCCAACTCTTCCTTGTGTGTCCTTGTCATCCTCTTTATTGACGAATATGAGGCTCAGTTTTATGGTCAGAAAGCTGAATATCTGACCAAGAACAGAGGGTGTTCTGCTCTGTTGATTTGCACATCCTAGGATGCTGTGCTGTTGAGTGTGTGCAAGTAATTTCAGGCATTGTGAGAGCATTGAATTAGGCTTACAAAAAATTATCCCTTGAATGATCCCTTTTGCGTAGGTAATGTGAGAGAAACTCTCAGGAAAGATTTTTGCAAATTCAAGGGCAGTATTAATATTAGTGGCCTTGGATTTCTTTTCTATTAAGGCGCAGTTCCAGCTGCTATAAAAGAATGTAACAGTATTTCTCAAAATTCTTTATCCTGCGTTGGTGGTGGATGCACTAGTAGAACAGACAGGAGAAAAGATCTGGTGATGGAATCTCTTCCAGTAGCAAGCAGTTCAGTAGTCCAGGTAATAGCTATCTGACCACCAGCAGAGGCTGTTCTGCTCTGATTTGCACATCCTGGGATGCTGTGCTGAAGCTGTTGGTGATAGTGATTCTGGATATGGAGACTGAAGTGAGGCAGGAAACCTTCTAGATGTGCTTTCGAATAATCACTTCCAGTTTCCTGAAGAACAGTTCTTTTCAGTTTAGATAGTACAGTCACATTTAAGGCCATGCCTTCTTTCTTGTCCAAAACCATTGTTTCTTGAGCCCATTACTGCATTCTAATCTTTGATCTCTGGGAATATCCCCAGTCTATGAAAAACACAAATGGGTTAAAGTAAGTAAACTGCAAGAGGCAGGATTTCTTCAGGCCCACAGTATTTCCCTCTGTGTTGTTCATGCTCCCCATTTCTAACCTCAGCCCCTGCTTGGCTGCAAGCTGTGTCGTGTACTCAGAGGGGCTTCCTTTCTTGTCCAGATGTTCACACCAGAATAGGATTGTTCCATGAGTCATGGTGATCAGGATGGTGCTACAAGTGGCCCCCAAATGCCTCTAATTTGGATGTGAAGTCAGTAACATAGGCCCTACCATGAGAGTGTCCTGTTAAAATTAGGTATTGTTCATGTATGGCACAGTTCTCCATTTGCTCTCTCCTCTTTGCAGGGATGATGCTTTTACAGTGGTACGTGATAACTGAAATGCTTTGCTCATTTAAATCTCTGAACTACTTCCCTCTTTATCTATACATCACCTGTCTATGAAAAAAATAGTGTAGATGCCAGTTGTCACAATCCTATCCTAGCAATAATTCACTGTTTTGCTTCATCTTAATCTGAAGGGTTTTTTTCTGATCTGCTAGTCCTTCAGCTGGGAAGGTGAGAGTATACTTAGTACTTAATGTGTAATCTGCTTTACGTGGCCTTTCACAGGGAAAGGTGATACCAAAATGTAATTCCAGGTTCATCCCCAGAATATAAAAGTTCTGTCCACGCTCATCATTTACACCTGTTTTCTTCCTGGCATCAAGGGAAAGAGATCAACGTGTGCTGGATGTTTTCAGAGCCTTTTTTGTCTGCGGATTCTGTGCCATTCAGTGTTCCCACTTCCTGCCCCAAACCCTCGGCAACACAGTTTCTTCTGACTGTAGCCAGCTGTTGCAAAGGTCAGACCACTGCAAACGTACGGGATATCTCAGACAATACTACAGTGTACCTTAATATGTTACCAGCTGATTGGCACCCATGTCCTGCTGAATGTTAGGCTCGCTGCATGAAATTGGTGTGATCCTGTGCCACCTGTTTACAAAGGTATCAATGGATAAAACCTGTGAATATGGAAGAGAATGTGACTTTTCTATTATATATAAATCAGAGAATAATCCTTTGATTTTTTCCTCAAGTTATGCACTTGATTTACATACCAATGTTGTAATCATTTTTTGCTAAGACGGCTTTTATCGCTCATTCCAGCATTCTGCTTATCACCTGTAGCAGGATCTACCTTCACACAAATGCATGAAAAAAAGCTGCATTTCTCTTCTTACTGGAATAACTTTTTTTTTTTTACAGCAACTAGTTCTTACAAGGTACTGTTTGTGACATCTGTACATTTATACCCTTGCGTACATGATTACACCATGCGCTTTGTTTGCTGGAATGATGAATGTAAATCAGGCTCAAGGGGACAAGATGCTCCAACTTGCACTTTCTTTGTACAAAGCAGAAAATGTCCCCACACCTCGCCCCACTCTTTTCAGATCCTGTAGGCATGAGAGTAATATGGGACCAAAGGGATAATAGAATTCTCTTGAAAAGAAATATAAATGTTATACACTTGAATGGGAATGCATAAGAAAAAGCTTGCGAATCAAAAGTGCTGTGGACTTCAGTATGAAACATTCCTGCTATTCTCAGGAAACAGCAATGGTCCAACCTCCTAACAGTTAATACTTTTGTATTTGCACCTTCTTTTAAAAGAAAATATTTCATGTTTTCAAATCAGGTCAGCACTGCTAAGCTGCAACGGTGAAAGAGTATTGAGCAAGTGTAACTTTGCTTGCTTTTATCTTACACTTTGATTATTCACTTTTTCATCTGTGAAACCTTCTTGGTACTTCCTGGTTCACTGAAGACATGTCTCAGAATATGGGTTTACACTGGCATTTTTGTTGTGACCCATGTAATCTATAGTATTTCTGATTCTACGGAGCGATATTCACTGAACCAAGAACATACAAGAATATGTGGAGATGGGGAAAAAGCTTTTAATAAAAAGTTGGAACGATTTTAAAAAAAAAAAAAAAAAAGTCTTATCCTGACCTTCAACCACAACATGGTTACGGAAGTGCCAGTCTTTCCCCTATATGATTAGAACATCTGAATCTTCTTTCAATCATGGGCCCTATACTGATCCATTAATATGTTTGTTTTGTTAATTTACATATAGTAAATATGAATATCCATGTATAGAAAGATTTGAAGGTTGGCTTGACGGGAAAATTATTTCAAACTGTATTAATGATTTGTTTGTACTCTGGTTAAGTACGTGGGCATTTATTAGCAGATCTTGTTTTCCACTGGGACATGAGATGACTGCTCTTTGGCCTCTGCAAGGACATTACTATTTTTAAAGAGGTGGGAAATCAGTAGTATGAGGGAGAAGAATGTGAATATTGCTTTCTGAGTAAATTGGAGTCCAGTCATCTCAAGAACTGAACTGGACAGATTTGAATCTCAGTGAAATCCTAGTGAAGGATTTGAATTCCAAGTTGTACATGTCCCCAAATATTTATGTTTGAAAGCAAGCTTAAAAACACAGGGCTTACATTAAAAAATGAGCCCTGGCTATATGTTGAGGAAACAGCCAGATAGCATTGGGAGATTTATAAAGAAACAAACCATGTGGCAGTGACCTGTCATAAGTCATCTAAATGGATGGTGTTTTGTTTTTTTTCTGTTTATTTCTATTTACTTGCTGCTTAAGAGTATTGAAAGTATATTTTTTTACATTTAGAAATATTGTAAATGGACTTTATTTTAAATAATGTTGTTTCAAGTAGTTCAACCTAACTATATATTCATATAAGGTGTCTTGTTTCATCATCTTTGAATGTGAGGGTACTTTAAAGGTGCATACAGATCTATATTTTTGGTTCCTAATATGGTTCTTCCTGATGTTCAAAGTGTGAAAAGTAGATTGCAATGCAGAGATAGGTGTGAAAGAAATGTCTTGTAGTGTCTGTTGTTAGCAAGGAAACACCTTGGCATGTGGCAAGGTAGTACAGAGAGTGCCTGAACCCTGACAGTCCTGGAATTAATTACATCACCACATAAATTATTCATCTGAAATAATCAATATTGAAGATTCAAAATTTAAATAGAGAACATCTGAGACAGTAATGAAAATGAATCCTCCATACAATGTAAACACATACAAATGTAAATACATATCTCTGAACTTAGCATTTGCACAGAATAAGCATGTCTGACACTAATAGGCAAAGCCCAAAGGAACAAAGTAAAGCTTCTTTTCCTCTCTCTTACTGCCTTGCTGTCCTCAAATGATTCCTGATTTAGGATGCTGGTGTTATTAGTCCAAGTATTAATTTTAATACTACTTGTCATTTGTTTGCTGTTTACCCATGACTTTCTAACTAAACATGACTTTTTAAGGCATTGAAGAGTGTGTTTACCATACACATAACCTTTTCGTAAAAAAAAAAAAAAAAAAAAAAAAAAAATCAATCATTATTTACAAGTTTTAAACAGTCATTTATCTAGGATATGTGCTTATAAGGAAACATTTCTATTTTCAGTCTTGTGCTTTCAGCCAGATTCTCACACTGTTGCTCAGGTTGTGCTGTCCTTTATTCTGCCAGTAGCACCAGTGATGCCAGCAAAGCAGCTTATTGGCATGTTTGTTGGTAGAAGAAATAACATCTGTGTTTTGGAGAACCGTCTTTGGGGTGCTCTTGGCTTTAAGAGGAAAAGTTTTTTGTCAAGACATGGCAACATGGGCTTGGTCCGAGTGGATGCCACTGCTGCTCACCAATTAAGAGGAGGCAGGGTGACCTCTATAAAAACTGAGCTTTGGAATCTCTGAACACTTTGTGCAGCCCATTATTAGCTGGTGGTGGCAGGGACGTCATTGCTTTGCTTCAGGTCTTAGGAGGGATATGGTGCTGTTTGAATCTGTATCCTGCCTACAAAACTTCATCAGAGTAATAGGGGGATCTTTCAGATTAACATTCTTTTTTAATGGTAAAACCATAGTGTTTTAATAAAACTTAAGCAGTCTGCTTATAAATTAGGTTAGAAGTAAACAAAACAAAAATTGGGAGGTTAAGCACCCCTCTGTGGTGATGGGTAAATGGAGGTCCTAGGAAACAAAAGCAGTGTTTCATGAATGCATGGAAAAATCACGTCCCAGCAATCTAGATTACTAATATTGTTTCTCATCATTTTGTGTTATTTTTATTCTAAATATAAATATAAAATATATATATAAAATATAAATAGCTATGTAAATGTTGTTTGTTTTAATCTTATTTTAACACAAATGTGACATCTGATATTAGAGCCAATAGAGCTAATGTGCTTGCATTTAAGTTTCAGTGAATGAATTGAAATTTAAGATCATTAGCATCCTACATATCAATCTCTTTTAAAATTATAAAATATCCACTACTCTAGAGTCATTAAAACATAGCTAATAAATATAATTCCGTCAATATGATGGAATGATCCTCAACGTGCATGTGTACTTCGTGTCTCTTGTATATAAAATGAATGTTGAGCAACATTTTAGCTCGCTTGAAATCAGTTGTATTTACACATCAGAAAGGACACCCCAATATTAATTTTAGACTGTGCTACACTTAGAATATTTATTCTAAATTTGAGTCTAGCACTTACCAAAGCATGTTTTTGACCTTTAAGGGAATCTGTGTTATTTTCTAAGATTGTGTTTTTCAGACCTAAGCAAACGGTATTGCTGTGGTGAGTGTCTCCACAACTTTTTGTGCTGTCAAAATAACTTAACTTTTATTCACTTAAATGACATGAATCTTGAAAGTTGTGAATTCTAGCACGTATTTTTATGGACAAGAATGTTATTCTTTCTATTTAACCTTTTGTTTTTTCTTAAGCTTTTCCTAACAGCATTCTTTACTGAACTCTGACAGTCACTCATATGGTGAGTAGTGGTAAATTGCCATATAATAAAAGAAAATGGTATAGGCAAAACACACCTCAAATTCTTGTCTTAGAGAAGCATAATATATTTATATATAAAAGGCTGAAAGCAAAAAAAAAAAAAAAACAAAAACACTAGCAAAAACAAACAACAAAACAAAATACTTGGGATGTTACACTTTAAGAAAAAACTTTTATTTACACGTTGTTATTGATGCCCAATGGTACACTTAGAGGTCTTTCTCAATGCTCAAAAGATATTTATTTGATTTTGTCTTAATGAAAAAAATCCAGTATAGTGTCCTAGAAATATCTCTTCAGGTTCTGCAAAGTTGTTCCTGGACTATGATTTTCGTGTAACTTTTAAAATAGGAATTACTCTGAGCTTAAACATGATTCTTTAGCCTGACTGAGTTAGGCAAATGTTTTGTTGTGTTACCTTGGGAGAGGGACTGTTTTTGGAACGTTTCAATAATGTGGGCAGTGCATGCAAGGTGACTGCCTTTGTTTTCATTAAAGATCCTATTTAAAGAATCAGGACTCCTTGATCAGACCTGGTGGATTTCCTGGAAGACAGGAGAAAGAATTTCCTGGAATAATTACATATTATCCCTAGAGTGAAGCAGATTTCTTAAGTCTCATTTGCCACTTCACATTCCTTAGCCTACTTTCCTCTAGTGTGTGTTGTTATTTTTTTTTAAAAGCATTAAATATAGGAAAAGGTTTGGGGAACATATAATTACTTGTATCAAAGCTGGCTAGTGAAGTTACTATGCATTAAGGGTAAGAGTTGCTTGTGCTTTATTTGATGATTGTTTTTTATATTATTGCATACTGCAATCTGGAGGGAAAAGGCCGAGCTTTGGTAACCAGTGTGATGCAAGTAGCCCATTGGTACTAATAAAGCAAATAGCATTGTGTTCTTCTCTGATGCAATTTGTATTTCTATTTCAAAAACAAATTCTGTTGTTCATTTCAAAGTTGTTAGTAAGTATGGTTCCAGTACAGGTATGTATCATGCAAAATCACATGGGTTAAGTTTAAGATAAATTACCTTTGTGATATCTTGTTATTCTCATGTATTTCTCTTCTGGAGACCTTTTTCTCCAGAAGGGATCCTGCTATGTAAATTGCATGCTCTGTGAAGCCGACTGACGTGGTATGGCTGAGAGGTACCACAAAGTGTCTCCTGATACTTCAGCTTGTCATAAGCTGGCTGCAGATGTTAGGATCAACAGTTCCTTACTCCTCCACGTTCTCATCCGTATTCTGCCTTTCCACTCCACCTTCCCTCCGCTCTCCATCACATCACGCAAGTTGTAAATTGAGTGTATACTTCACTTACATTATTTTAAGTGATCCCATCCCCTCCCCACCAGCTTGGAGGTTTCCGTCCCCTCAGTTACAATCATACCACAAAGACGATTATTCAGCATTTGTCAGAGCTGCGAGGTCAGAAACCTCCAGGAAGAGGTTGGAATGATGAGCTGGGGCTGGGAACCTCCTGAAGCGGATTTGGCCTGACCCATACAGTTTGGATTTTAGCTAGCTTATCTGCTCCCAGAGGCTTCTGCAACATCAGCCATCTGTATGGCCCCTCTTTACCGCAAGGAACATGCAGCAGGCTGGATAGTTTGTGTGCTTTTCCTTACCTCGCTTTTATCCCCAGACCAATTGCTGTTTGTGCTTAAGGTACAGATTTAGCAGCCCTACCAGAAGCCCTGCTCTCTTGCCTCTTTCAACATCCCCCAGGCCAGAAATGGCTTGTCCTTCCCAAAGCCTGCTGGTACTCTCTTCCCGCACATCCTTTTCCATCCTTTCTATGAAATTCTAAGTTTCTTTTCCTCATTCTTGCTTTATGGTTAATCTGACTACATCAGATTCCTACTCTCAGGTTTCTACATCAGTCCACTGAGCGCTTTGTCCCCCAGTCTCATGCCCCCTACCTCTCAAGTCTCCCACTTGCATTGGAAAGCAAGTCCTGATGCTGCCCAAGCTATTCTCGCCCATCAAGAGCAAGCTGTCCTTCCCGCTGGGAGAGTTACCGCAGATGCAGCCTCCTGCCACTTCACGTTGAGGTTTGGTGCAGGTAATCACACTTCCATGCCACAAATAAAAATACTTCTTCCTGGAATAATACTCTAATAAAAGGTTGCAAGGCAATTTTTTCTGTTGATAACTAAGAAAAGGTAATAACTGATTTTCCAGAATCTGCATCTTTAAGGAAAAGGAACTCTAATGTACAACTTGGTTAGACTCCAGGCACAAGAGGAAATGGGTTATAGCAGTTGTGACTGTGTGGAGCAGATGTTTTGGTTGGACTGGCTATCAACCATCTGACTCATAATAAATTGTCAGTTCCAGTAAATTCCCAGTTTTCAATTACAGTAGGTAGGATACGAGAAAACAATGCCATTTAGATGTTGTACTTAGTGTTTTTGATAATAATTTTCATACGCAACTCATACTAACTTTATGAAAAGACAGATTTCGCAAAGGGAGCAGCTGTAAACATTGAAGCATGCTTTTGAATGTAAATTTAGTTTGATATGAATAAAAAGTAACAAATGGTTGTTTACATAAAGTTGACACAATTAGAAGTAGGATTTTAAAGTTTTACTTTTGAGTCTTGTGATACATGAAGTCTTTTCCTCAAGTTTTTGGAGGAAAAAAAATTCCAAATGTTTTACTTCCATTTTCATCTGTTCTGTGCTGCATTTGTGTTTTCGTGTGGCCTTTTGTCCTGTGGTGCCAAAATACATGTTTAATGAACATTTCATCTGCACTGGCTAAGTAGATAAAGAATAAATTAGGATGAAATATCGTTAATTTTCTCTTTACATTTGTCTTTGTGAAAAGTTCTATTTATTGTTGTAAGTTGTTGCTGAAGGTTCTCTGCAATAGAAAAAAAAAAACACAAAACAACAACAAAAACATGGGTTGAAAGTCTTCTTTTTTGTTTGTTTTGTTCCTTTCCCACATTGCTTTACTACATATATTTTGCAGTTCCAGAGCACTATGGAACTTTTAGTCAAAAAGATCGGCCCACCCTTTGAAGGTATTGTATAAACATAGGAAAACACTTGCAGTTCTTGAGATAGAAAAGTATTTATTTTTCATGTTAAATGGTGTGTCAGTTTTTTTTCCTGTTTGATTTGAGTAAGTGTTTTCTGAAATGAGTAAAAGATTATTTTTAAAAATAGAAATAGACAATAACAAGATCGCAGAAAGACACCATGAAAATCAATATTGGACCTTTCATATTGTAGTATGCTAGAGTTTTTTTTACAAGCAATCATGAGACTGTTGTGGAAAATCTAATAGGTGTGCCATTATCACATGCTTAGCTAATGATCTCAGATATTTTTGTTTAGAAACATGCAATTTTTAAACCTCAGAATTCCTGTGGCCCAGGATGTATTCTTCATTCTGTGGAAGTTCAGTTTAATAATGCCTTCTGTAAAGTCTTCTGTGGAAAAAGTTCTGTGAGTATGAACTGATACTTCAACATGGCAGTTCTTACACTGGATGCTAATTTTTGTATGAAATTGCCATTCTTAATTTTTACAAAATCAATTTTTCTTCAAAAATGTAAAATTACTTGTTTTAATAAAATCCTTTAACAGCAAGTGTTGTGGGTTAAATATAAATTATGAAAATGAATATAGCTACTTAATATTAAAAAATGTATTGTGGTTTCTCTTTTTTCCTTAAAAGGGATTAGTCTTGAAGTCATTGAATGTCACTGTTTCTTTTGAAGCTAACTGAAAAATAAAAAAGAGAGGAGATTTTGCTTTGCTGCTTTGTTTAAATCTTACCTATTTTTTAAGAGAAATAAGCGTGCAGAAATGGGAAAGGGGAAGACACTGCCTGGTCGGAATTTTGTGATGAGCGTGAAAACAGCCTTTGCCTTTGGACTGTGGTGTAAGGGAAGGATATCAGCCCCTGTTCTGGGGAAATGTCATTGCCTACTAATACAAAGGTGCATCATCTCACCTAGTCATTAACAGGTTTGTAGAGATGACCAGAAGAGAGATCACTGAAGGAGTTAAGTTGTGACTGGCACAGACAACATCAAAAAGGTCTATTAATTTAAAAGGCTTTCCACAGTTTATCTATAGGACATGTGTTTTCAATTTGGTTTTATAAATGGCAGTTGTAACAGACGTACTAAGGTTGAATGCAGTTCTACCAAGCAGATCCTTGCATAAATAAAAGGAACAAAGTCTTAAAGTAATAATCATTATTGCATCAAATACAAAGGGACTTCATCGTAAATCTGTGGCTGTCTGAGCAACCAGGTTGAGCAACTTCCTAAAGTTACTGCATTGCATCATTTTAAAACCTATAGGAATGCTTACTGGTTTTGTATTGCTTTTTTTTTTTTAAAGCTACAATTTTAACTTCTCAGGTTTGTGGGCCAAAAATATACATCCACTTGAAAAGTGGCAGTTAGAGAAGAATGCTAATTTCTTTACTCAGACGTGGATTGGACAGTAGCTATATGAATGGAACGCAGTGCTGTGCTGCGAACAGTAATTTTATTTTGTGTATTACTTCTGTAAATGAAAAATATTACGTCTCAGTTTATTGCTCTTAATGCACACATCAGCTTATTACAGCTTAATACACGAAGATGTCATGTTTATTCATATATCTTTTATTTTTCTGGCGTGAGTCTCCATATTAAAGTAGCCATTAGTGAGTGCAGGAATACACTGTAATAATACTGTGTGGGGTAATGGATGCTGTTAGTGGTGTTCACCTGATTGTTGTTGTTTTCTCATTTTGATTCCCTTTGTTCAGTAAGCATCCAAGTGGTATTCTAGAAACTGATCAAATACATGGTAGCAAACTGTGCGTGCACATCAATTTAAGCATTAATACTAAATGCAAGATTAAGTACATTTGGTTTTGTCTATATAGCTTGTGAAAAGCATGTAGGTTTTATTCTGTAAAAACAAGTTATTTGAAAAGAATTACAAACAAAAGAATGTGGTCTCGAAAGAGCTGTATACATACACAGGTGAGCGTAGTATGCATACTTGTCATCCTGTGAAGAATGCCCCTTATAGTAAAGTATTTTTAATCATTAGCATTACTGTTTAATATGTCTTAATAGTTCTCTTAATTTGACAATTAGCAAATTAATGGGAAAAAGCCAGTTAATGCCAGAGTCAGCTTCAGGAGTAAAAGCTGTTCCTTACTGAAAAAGTTTCTAACGATGAAAATACATGAAACACAGGGGAAAAGGCTGGGGAGGAGTTGCACTGTTTGGGTGGTTGTTGTTGTTTCTCTTTTTGCAAAAGGCTTTGCAATCTGTGGTGGTTCTTCTGTTGTAGACTGTGGTACCCCTTGGAAGCGTAACACTGGGAGGAACGCTGTAGGTCATGAGGTCCTGTCCATTGCCAGTGCAGGCATCGTGCCATAGAGTCCCATCCATAACCTGATCATAGCCCAAGAGGAAAGCAGTTAATTTTTGTCCTCACTACTCATATGGAGCGTTATCCTGCAACTCCAGTATAAAACCATGTTTTCATTCCCAGCCTAAGTGTGCCCGTGACCATTTTATAGGAGTACACTTTTCTTTCAGCTGTCAGAAGTGAGCAGCACACCAAGGCAGAATTTAAGAAAACACTGTCAGCTCTGTCTCATTTTTCATGCAAGACAATAAGGCTTTTTTTAAGACCCATTCTTCCCTGCAGCTTATCACTAAGTTTCTTGGCATGTTGTGTTCTGCACGTAATAGCTAATATGCAGCTAGTCTCTCTGGATGTTAACAGTTTCAGTCCTGCCAAAGCTTCAAATGGCACGAGATGGTCTTCCTGAAACCACTCAGCAGTCGCTTTTTTCCCCCCAGACAGGGCAGGATCTCTGAACAATGTTTAAGTGGTTTGCATGTTCCTTCCTCCCAGCTGTGTGTGTGACAGACCAAAGCAGGGCACACTGCACCATGTTGATCCTGCTTTGAGTGCAGATCTGCTGGGTTATCTATTTCCTCTCATAGTTTTCCAAAACGGATAAAAACAAATGCATCTTGGCAAGTTGCTGTGTACATATGCACAAACACGTTAAAGGACTTTTGTTTGTGAGCAAGTGGCACAATATTACTTGCTGTAAGTGGAGGCAACAATACTGCTCGCTCATGGCCCTAACTAGAGGTCAGGAGCTCAAATGCAGTTGTGTTTAGCAGAAATTCAGTTGTTTCTACCGTCTGTGATTTGCGAGTCGGAGAAATGTCAGGTCTTAACCAGACTTTTTACAGTAGTTTTTATACTGCGCGCAGCCTTCTGAAAGTAATGCAGGGGTTTAATTTGCTGGAAACTCAGGGACGATGACTTTTAGACATAGATTTCTGATTGCAAAAAACTTCTTCATCTACAACAGAAGTAGGAGTTGAGTACAGCGGAAATTTTGTACCATATACTTTGAAAAATAACAAATATAAAATCTGTGGTCATAATTCCATGCTACTATAACATAAAAAGAATTCCTTGGCATTTGTGTCTGATGTTAGTGTTTAAGTGAGAATTCTTAAAAATGAAGTCTGCGTACTGAAATATGTATTCCAGCCAAAGAAGGGCTACGTTACTGTACACTTGCTAACACAGTAATTGTATTATGATGCTTGAAATTAAGCACTGCAGAATGTCTTCCAAGTACTAATATATTAAGAAAATAAACATTTTCAACCTATTTTTCAGTGGTCACACTGTAGATTCCCCACTTAAGCATTCTTAAGTAAATTGGTATTTGACTTTATTAGTTGTTATCTGTAAGTTTATAAGTACTCAGTTTTGTATTTGTCACTTTATTATTTTTTATGTACAGGATGTGAATGAAGATCCTGGAGAAGATGTTGCACTTCTCTCTGTTAGTTTTGAGGATGCAGAAGCTACTCAGGTTTTTCCCAAGCTGTATCTCTCCCCACGTATTGAACAGTAAGTGAGATAGTTTGTTCTGGAGTGTTCTTTTGATTTCATCTTTGAACTCTTCATGTTTTTCTTGATATATGTAAAAAATGTTGGCTAGGTGATAAGGTCATATTGCTTTAAATTGCTTAAAGTCATAGCGATTACTGCAAGCGTGTATGGTGGAGGAGTGACAGATCTTTCTGCTAGTTCTGTATCTGTGGCTGGTTCACATATGGATGAAGAAACGTCATCATTGGCCACATGTAGTACCATATTAATCCATGAAAAGTACGCTGTGTTTTTCTGTAGCAGTATATTTTGAGTCTCTCCCGAAGTACAGCACACTGATATCTTTTTTTTTGTGGGGGAATATTTAATTATTTTTTCTTTTGGCGATGGTGTATACATATATGTATAGGTAAGTTCTCTGTATATATGTAGCACTTCTAAATAAAGAGTTGTGGAAGCTGAAGGGGTTTATTAACTGTATTTGAGGAATTTTCAGCTTTACTAAGTTACTGTTCCTAGGAGAATATCTGAATACTTAATTTTAAGATTGTTGGACAATGCGGTTGGCAAACACAATTGCTGAGGAACTCCTAAAATGGAAGGGTGAGGATCAGAAATCAGTCTGTTCTCATTAAATTGCTTTTCTCCCATTTCTAGAGTTAAGAATGTCTTCATGCTCCTCCTTCCCTTTAGTATTTCAGTCTCGCAGTGTCTGCTTCAAAAAAACTAACAATATTAGACTTTCACGTATTCAGCAGTCAAGCTAATCTAACACTGTTTCAGTGATGCTTTGTTTTTCTGGTCAGTGCTGCAGTGACTTTCCTTTGAACTGGTCAGAACACTTCAGGGTAGAGAACAGATGGGAAATACTGACTACCACAGTTTAGTATAACTTTGTGATAAACTTCATATATGTGAAAGGACACACATCTTGACATTTTACTCAACAGGGCATTGGTCTGGATAAGCTGGTGGATGCAATTTAAAAAACAAAGATCAAGATTAGATTTATATAAATCCAGAAGACTTCCCAGTTTTTTTATTTAAGAAAATACAGATTGCACACGCACATGCAAATATACACACATATGAATAATATATTTAGCAGCTTTTAGATTTTCATATTTTTATCAGTTCACTTTAGTCAACAGTAGTTCAGGGCGTAATTCTAGTCAAATGTGTAATTATCCATCTATGTTCCAAAGCATTCTTCCGCTCAGCTACTGTTAAAAGCAAATGGGCTGTTACTAGTTTCGATTGTATTTTTAGCTCTAGTCACATGTTGACTCTTAAGTGTATTTCAGGCCACCAAGGTATATGTAGATGACCCATGTGCTAATGAATGCGTTGCTGATTTTCCCATTTTTCAACAGGGTCTTTACAAAGATGTTAACCTCTTGAGCAGCAAAGCAGAGTAGCAATACAAAAGACACAGTTTGCTTTCCTAAAAATAGCACATTTTCTTTCAGTGCCCTAAAGAATATCTGATTTTAAACATGTGATGTACAGCAACAAAACACAGGGATATTTGGATGGTGTTAGTACACACCTGACATGTCTGACATACTTACTGCTTCGTCATTTATTGCTTATGTAGTCATTTTAAAATCATACCAATAAAACCTAAGTTCCATGCCATACCTTCTCATGTTATCTGTGTATCAGACTTGAGATACTTCACTCAGAAATCATAGGTCTATCTCAGTCTGTCCTTGTGTATCTGTGAAGTATTCATCATGGTGTCTAGATACCAGTAACCACTACCGAAGAGTTGAGAGGGAAAGAGATCGATCACTTATGATTCAGGTTCACTGTGTTACTGTTCAGAGTAACCTAACACAGTGTTAATGTAAGCTTTTGTTGTTTGATGGCATAATGTCTCTTGTTTTCAGTGCAAGTTGGTTTGCTTGGTTGTGAGCTGCTGCACCTTCTTTTACTCTACTGGCTACTTTTTCTGCCATGAAAAAATGTATAGGTATGTTTTCAGTGTTTGCTTGATTGAGCTATAATAACAAAGATATATTTATCTTTTGTTCTTTCCCAAAACCAATCTCTGTTCTGTTTAGCAGAGGCTGACAGACTAGGTATTTAACTTTCCAATGTTTGGGAACTGAAGCAACAACGCGTACTTCTTTATACTTTTTGCCAAAAGTACAAAAAGCCTCAACAAGCCCTGAGGATTAGTTTTAATGACTTGAGGCCATGACATGTTACATTTGAATTGTGTTCTGCTTATAAAAGTTCTTTCCTGCTGCTAACAATAATTGCATCTACAAGCGCCATGTAAGCAAATTACTAGTGTATTTTTTTATGCAGCAGATTTTGAGGTGGAGTAAGTAGTAGTTGACAGTTGCCCACATAACATTCCCAAGTATTCAATAAAGCAGGAAAAATGTAAAATTCCCACAATTATTTTGTTAATACTAATTCTTTTCACCTTATGAAGAACCAGCAAACAGGAATAGCTTTGTCCCGATGTATGAAAAAACATTTTGAGATAGAAATACTTCAGCTTTGGAGAGAAATAAGAGGAAAGGGTCTGTTTGTGTAATGTGAGTTATCTCCAGCTTTCCCAAGAGCTTTCATTGCTTTTGTGCTCTACCATATAAACATGTGTTCCCACATTGCATTTTCTAAAAATGATACTTACCCACAGATCTTGTCAGCGAATTTGAATCCTAGCAATATGAATATAGTATTTTTGCTTTGAAGTACTATTGTAAAGTACATTTGATCTATTTTTAGGTGAATGGTAAACATAGTACTGGTAAGACTGACTGTTCTTTGTCATAGACTCTCAAAGAGATTTGCAAAATCAGGGAAATGCCAACTTTTTATGGTTTGGAGCTAAGATGCTAGGCTTGGAAAAGGTCATCTATTAGTTGGAGGTAACAGTGCAGTGAAAGAGTCCTGTTGCTCGTTCAGGTCAGTATCAGTTCCATTGACTTCGGCGTTGCAGTGTCTGGCTGCAAGAATGTAGAGTCCAGTTCTTACAGTTTAAAAAACAAAAACAAAAAAACTCAAAACCAGCTCTTAGGCATGGGAAACATGTTCGTTTTTAAAAAATCTCAACAATTGTTGATCATATTTATACATGGTTTAATTCTTTCATTAAAACTTTTACATTTAAAAACATTCTTTTTAAATACCAATTATTTAAAACATGTTAAATTTCTTGTTAATGTTTCCTTAATTTGAAATCATTTACAAACTTTCATTTTTTTCATATTACTTTCATTTTATAATTTTCTTTAAGAATTTATTGCACTGCATCAGTAAACAGATACAGTGCCAATAAAAGTTGCTTTTAATTTCATACATTAGGTGAAGTTAAAATGAAACAAGGGGTATTTATGTTATGTCTTGTTTAAAAACTAACAGCACAATGATACTATGTAGTATCATAAAAACAAGTTTCTGCACGCTTTTGGAGGAAATGGTGAGCTGGGAAAGCCCACAGACTAGCCACCCAACTTGAGAGGATGGTGCTTGTCAGCATGCATGAGCATGTGTCCCTACCTAGTCGTCGTCCTCCTCCCTCCTCAGGCAGCAGCAGTGTCACAGGATGCTGTTCATCCCCTGCTTTCGGCTGCTGTGCTTTGGGAAGAGGGTCAGAGCTGAGCGGTGTCAATACCTGAGGCCCCTCACGTGCCTCTGCTTGGCCTCTTCCTTCTGCTAGGTAGGCACAGAAGTATTCTGAGGCTTCCTCTGCACCATGAGGAACTGCTGGGCTGTTTACCCGTTATGTCTCTGCCATATTTCTATACGTTCTTCATAAAGTCTCTAAACCTCTCAGTAGAAAGCATCTTGCTTGTTCAAAATTATCTTTCCCTGTGAAAGCATACTAGATACTCATATGGGAAAGAAATTTATGATTAAAAAAAAATCTGTTATATCTTTGTTTTCCATTTGTGAAAAGTCACCAGACTCTAAATCCAAGGAATCAGTGAGAGATTGAACAGCTAATTTCTATATTAATGCTTAAAATGTTTGCCGGCGTACTACACGTTAATGTGGATTGGGAGTGTTCTTTTTTTAATGATAAAAAACAAGTTTTATGTCTTTTTTCTTCGTGATTTATCCATGTTTAAAAAATAAAAATAAAAAGGTTTGTCTTGGTTCACGTTTTAAGAAAAAAGAAATAAGGGTAGAAACACTGTTGCTCAGTGAATTCTGTGTTCCCTGGATTCACAGAAATAATCCCGTAATAAACACTGTTGTCCTGGAGGGCTTTTCTCTGATAAATACACAGACGTGAATATGCTAAGAAAACCAGCTGTCAGTAGAACTTGTTTTGCTTTAATGGATCAGCCTCCATGCTTTAGGGGCTGAAATGGTCATTTTTTACTAGTCTGGGAGCTGCGCCAGAGGGTTCTTCGTGACTGCGGATGGAATTCAAAGTTCGGTGACTGTGCTTAACCTTCTCGTATGGACAAGGGAAAATAACAAGAACCTAGTCTGAACTCATAGACTTTAAATGTTTCTGCCTGTTTTTCCCTGATGGAAAAAAAAAATGAGGAGAAAAAATTAAGCATGTGCATTTGCTTTAAGGTGTTTCGCATCACTTAGCTATCCTTTCTGCTGTGGATGCTGGCAGCTGGAGGAGGAAAGGCATGCAACATTCTCCACTTGCAGTGCTGCCTCAGTCTGCCTCTCGCTGTGCTCGAGATGCAGAAGTACTGCGAAGGGCTTCACCTTTAACACTGGTGTGCCATACTGGTGAGGGCACGTCACTGGTTGAAGCCTACTGTTCTAAGCTATGTAGGAACACATTCTCTAAATGATTGGTCATGTTTAGGCCTTTTTATCTGTCTGTAGAAGACAGAAGTGAGGTCTTCTGTTTGGCATGTTAAAATGTGCTTATTCATCCAAGTTCACGATTTCTATAGAATTGTTAGCAGACAACCAAGGCAGTCCATGACTTCTTCAAATCCCAGAGCATCTTTGCAGGCAGAGGAGGCCAGAATGAGTTTTGGCTTTGCAGGGCTTCATCTCCCATTAAGCCTAGCTTTGTCGCGCCTCTCCACGTAACAGCTGGCCAGCAAGTCAGTGAGATCTCCTGCCTGCTACCTTAGCCATCATCCAAATCTTCTTAAATTGTAGCCAGTACCGTAACCTGATTTCCAGTCTAGCTCTGCTTTGCAACTCTTCCTGTGTCCTAAAAGTCGTTCTGTTTTGCTGCAGCCTCCCCTTGATGGCCCATTGACATTTTAGAAGAGATCAGGATAGACTGGGATTGACAGTCAAAACAGATTGACTTGTATTTCTGTCCCAGGTGTTCAACTGTACCAGCTGTTCCTCTTTTTTTTTTTTCACTGAAGCTGACAAAGAACAATTAGTGAAAATAATTGTAGAAGAATTAAGATTTTGTTTCCATCATCTAAATGGCACTTTAATACTGGGTATGTTAATGCTGTTCTTAAATGTTTCAGATAGTGAGATTTTTAAGATGGTTTTCTTTCAGTTAGAGACTGAGCAATTAGACCTAATCATTGAGGTATGAAGTACTTGAGACAGTTCTGTGGATTGATTTTGTTGCTAGGTAATGAAGTACCCAATTTCTTTGAATATGAGATACTGGGCGGGTTTTGGTCCGTTATATGCTTTATGGCAATATTATACACTGACATTATGTGTCAGTTGTTGTTGCTGATCACTGTCATTAATGTATTTTAAATTCAGTGTTTAAAAGTATATGGTAGAGCATTTAGCTGTGTGTGCTTGAAGTCCTTGAGAAGTATATGTTCCAAAACATGATGCCAAGGATTCCTATATTTTTAGTTTCATCTCATTTAATTTGTTTGTATGACAGCAGCGGTATTGCAGGTCCCCTGGTGGGGCTCAGATTATGCAGACTTTCACGGGTTTGTGTCTTTGTAGGGGTTTTGTTAGGTTTCTCTTAGAATGTCATCCTTTATGCATAAGGCTCTGTAAGCTGACAGGGGTAGGTGGGTGGGTATTTTTACATGATATATTAATTGCCTCTTAAAGGATTTTCTTGTAAAGCAGAAAATATGTATAGAAAATTGAATAAGAAATTTTAAAAGAAAACAAACATGTTTTAAGACAACACTCTCTGACTCCCTTTTTCTACATACTTCTGACTAGAGTGGAATGTTCTACAGAAATTTCAGTAAACACACTCATTTCCTTTGGATACAAAATCTTTCCACTAAGGTGTTGCTTTTTTTTCACCAGTATACATATAGTTTCTTTCAGGATACCCTAATTAAACATACAGTTCTGTTTCATGTTATATTGTCATATGCTATGAGTATAACTTATTCATTGTAATAATCCCTGTTAACAGAGGCATTTCTAAGTACTGTTATAAAACTGTATTCTTCTAAAATATCCTCCTCAGCATATTTACTGTGGTTTCACTCTGCTTCTGGGTGTTTTTATCTCCTACAAAGAGTGATAATGGAGGGGGAAAAAAGAGAACAAAGTAATTGTTCTTTTGGACATCACACAGTATTATTCATAAAGGTGTTCCTGGTTCTTTACTGTTGCCCATCTCTTTAGACTTGTATCTTTGTACAGTGAGACTGTCAGAAGCACTTCTAATTAGTCGAAACTAATTTTAGCAATGACGTTGAAAATTACTGTTGTCTCAGTTACTAGCTAGGCCAGTATTTAACACGTTTGAAATCTTACCCTGTATTCCCAGTTGGAATTTTTTTGTAAATTATTTTCTGGGAGTTGCTTAGATTATGTGGCCTTTACTTTGATACTGAAATTCAGTTTAGTTTTACAAAGGCACTTATTTTTCTCTTGATACATCAAATGTTTTTGGCTTTTCTATTGCGTATGTTGATCTTATGGTTTTGGGGGAGGGGTATTTCATTGCCATTCTCACATCCTTGATGTAGTTCTTAAGTGTCTTTCTCAGATATTTCCCCAACACATTAGAGTATGCATAGCAGATTTCATCATCCTTTCCTGAAATGTTTTTATAGGAGAAAGGAAGCCTGCTGAGCAGAATGTATCCATGTTAGCACTAAAATGTCTGTCACAGGTGGCAAGATTTTTTTCTTACCTACAAATTAATAGGAATGTTTTGTTTGTTTCTTATGTGTGGCCTTTTGTTCTAAAGAACTATGCGGGCCAACTCTGAGGCAGTGTGAATTCCCTGAAATTATTTCTGTAAAATCAGTTAGGCTGACCAGAGAAACTTGAAAGAAGTGTCATCTCTTTTTACTCTATAGCTTGTGAATATGGCAGTAATAGAGCAAGCAGGAGGGTCTGTTAACTGGGGTTAAATGTTACCCTAAAAGTTACCTTACTAGGTGTTTCTTTAAAATGCAATGAAAAAATCCGGTCCTACCAGAACTGCAAAATTTATATGTAGGGAAACTTAACTTTGAGTTTGTCTAGGACTAAGTTAATTGCAGCTTAATGGATAGCGTATGATTGTAAAATACTTCCCTGAAAAATAAAATAAATAAATAAATAAATAAAATGAAATAAGGAGTTGCAGGGAAATAACAATGAAGCAATAGAGTTTCTCTGTTAAGCGTGCTTAATTCCACAGACTGTCTCTTTGGAATGAAATAGCTCTCCTTTTAGAAGATGTAGCTACTGACTGCATCAGATTTAAAAATTATCTGAGAAGTCTGAGACTTTTGCCGATTTATCCTTAAATGTAATCACATCAGCAGATCATGGAGGATTTTTCTTGAAGCTCAAAGTTGAGCTTTTGCTGTTCAGCTCTATCAGTTCTGCATATTAATTAGCAAAACTGAGAAACAGTAGCTACAATAAGTTAATTAGAATTTGTCTTGGCAGCAAATGCTGTGAGTATAGAAAGGTACATTTACTCAACAGTTTCCTAGACTCAAGTTTCCTCAAGTATTTTTTGAACCTACTATTGTTGCCATGTGTGTATTTTTCCCAGTTCTTGATGTAAATCAAAACCCACTGCTACAGAATGTGACATTATCTCATAGCAGAATACACTTCACTGAAGCGGATTTTTGCATATTTGGGATTTGTGGCTTGCTTTCTAAATATGGTGACTAAGGCATTTGTTTTCAGAGAACTTCACTGTAATTGCAATCTGCACAGTATAGTGTTCTATCTTCAGACTTTTCCTATTCTATTATTTAAAACAATTAAGTCCAGATCATAATGTTCAGTAAGTACAAACCTCAGAACACTTGAAACTGAAGAGTTAAGGATTTTTAGGCATAAACTGCTAAAACACGTGAAACGTAGAATTAAGATACATGAAGCACGTCTGGTTTGATTGCCGCTGTTGTCTTTTTCTTTGCCCAAATTGTGGAGAGCTGGCAGGAGCCACTGGAAATCACATTCCAGCTGCTGCCATTTCAGTGAGTAACTCAGTGGCATGGGAAGTGTGGATCGAGGAGCACAGCAGAATAACTGCAGAGCGAGGAAACTTGGGAAGGAGGGACACCAGTGGTGAAGGGATCTTGGCCTCAGCTCCCTCTTGTCTGTGATCAAAAGAAAAGATTGAAATGTATCCTTTGAGATTACCACCAGGCCTCATTTCACTGCCGAGCAGCCTTCGGAGTGCTTTTGGGACGTGGCTGTTGTCAGTATGGAAGTACGACATGAGAGTTCCCTGGGGATTAAATAGCTAACGTGTCTTCAGTTGTGCTGAATGGGGTATTCTGGGAGAGCACTAAGTGTAAGTAGATTGTCTTAACTTGCAATTAATAAAGATTCTTTCTAAGCTTTGTAATGATGGGGGTTTTCTTTGTTTTGTCACCAACAGAAGTTTTTTTGGTGGAATTAGTGATAATTTGTACGGATCACAAGTTTAGCTGGAGTGTCTAGTTAATAATGCATATAATGTATACAGTAGTGTACAACAGAGATCATTATCATTATACCTTTTAAAGGCAAAAGTGAGATAGGTAATGTAAATTGTTCTCATCCAGAAAATCAGTAGCGGAGCCAGTAACACAATCCAAGTCTCATTTCGTAGTCCACGGCTTCCTGCACTGGATCATATTTGGACTATCTAATCCCATCCAGTAAACTTGGCTAGATTGAAAACATGTATTTCAGCATATGTAGCTAGGAAGGAGAACATTTAGAAACCTCTGAGAAGCAGTTTTCACAATCTTCATCTTCCCTGTTCTCTTCTCATCCCTCAAACACCGTTTTTCATGCAACTAGCATCTCACATGTCACGCTTCCTCCTTTCCCTGCTCATTCTCTTAGGTCCCGTTCCAGCCTAACACCAGAATCCTACCGTCCCCATCCAGCCTTTTGCCTGTAAACTTCTCCACCCCACAGCAGGACTAAGTACCACCTCTGTTTTCATTGCTTTCCACTTCCCCCTTTTCTGCCAATAATCAATGGCATTTTAAGCTTAATGTCTGCTTTAAATGATTTTTAATACCTTCTTAATTATCTGTCGTAGGAAGATGCCGTTTCCACAAAATAAATTGTAGCTGACTTTTGCAACATGACTACTGGGTTTCTGGGGGTTTCTTCTTCCCAGGTTGTTGTCAAGAATGTGATTCATTCTATTGCTGATTTCATTTAAGGCATGTTAGGCAGCCACAGTATGTCGTCCTCCTCCTCCTATTACATGAGTTACTCTGCTCATGTGAATGTTAGCTGAAGACCTCTGTTTGCTTTCTGCACTTGCACATTGGACCTACATGGAAAGTATGTGTAAAAAGCATATTCCCACCTGTGAAACTTTGTGTTGAATAATCTTTTCCTATATATACCAGATCTCCCTTCAGAAATATTGAGAACTTTTTTCCTAAGAGCTTTCCTTTGGGGAATCCCCCTATCAAATAACAAGAATTTGTTGAAGGAGAAACCCAACACAGGCATCCTAAACTTCAGCTTTCTTTAAATAAGCATGCAGATTGTAGGCAACTTAGAAAAGTCATTCTTTAAATGGAATGGAGATTCTGTATTTAGTAGGTTCACTTTCTAAAAAACACGTAAACTGATTTTTGTAGAAAGCAGAGACAGCTTAAAACATAACCGTGCAGAGCAGGGCTTCGTGTGAGTCCTGTACATTTTATCTTTCCTTTCTCTATAGCCAGCACTTCTTGGGGATCAGCTGGACCTAACTGATCTGCAACTTGGAAGAAACACACAGAGGTAGTTGGAGGTGGCCTATGGGCCACCTTACATCCAAGGAATTGTGTACTACTTGTGTATCTAAAGAAGTATTCTTTTTCAATTAAGGAGAAGAATATTATGTTCTTGTACATGTAGTCCTCTTCTGTACCAAAAATGAGCATTGCTGCTCCCTGCTGTGTTTCATTGTGTATCAATGACTCTGTCTATCTTCGAGTAGTCACGGGCTACAGCTAAACTGTGGGACCCACCTCTGCACCCTGGTCAAATTCAAAGCTGGTGTCAGGCCAAGACCTGGATGTTCAACATGCCACTTCCCACCCTGATTTTCACTGGAAGAAACCCCAAGCATTTGAGAGGGAGGAACTTGTGTACTCCACCAGGCCTTTGATCTGGATGGTGAAGAGTCAAACCTCTGGTGTACACTGTGAGGCACACCTGCCTTGCGTGTTTGGTTGTAGTTCTGTTGTTGCTGTTTGTTGTTACTGGGAAGGTAGGGATTGGGTAGGGGGGGTTGGGGAGGGGAGAGGAGGTTGATGCAGTCATTGAGACAGCTACCTAATTCGACAAATACCTCGAAATGCTTCTTTAAGGCAATCATCAACCATGTCATGGAGTAACAGTGTTTTGAAACTCTTCCATTTCAGTGGGTTTTTAAACCACTGCAGTCTGTCATTACTTCTGCAAATTGTGTAGCCAGTGTGTTAATGGAAAAAGTCTGGAATATTTTATGTATAGTTTGGAGAACATACATGTGTGTCAACAAAGAATATCATAGTATTTGTGTTGCAGATCTCATGTGTGGTATTTGATATGTGTATGCAGTATGTGTCAAACTTCCTGCAGAGAAAGCCAAATTAAATTTTGGCAGGAATTGAAACTTCAGTATATGAAAACGTAGTTTCTTTTTTTGTTGGATATTAAAGCTAAATTCTTGGAGCTGATTTCTGGTCAGGGGCCACTGATACTACATGAGGGGGGTAACTTAAGCCACTGAACAATTCCAGTGAACAAAACTCTGTTAGTACCAAAGATGGATACACCATAGTACTGTAGAAAAACCTGTACAAATAGAGCGAAACAATTCTGCTTGCAGATATTTGCTGTTTAAGCCAATAAAAGGGCTGTGCTCTTCTGTGTGGTTTAGTGATGTCAAGCTCTACTTGCTGGAGGCAGCCGTGCTACTGCAATGCTTTTCTGACCTTAAATAGCCTATATGCTGGGTAATGCAAGCATACAAATATAAATACAGGGCACATAAGGACATGAGGAGGCCAGAAAAGCCATCTAGGCCCCTTCCCTCCTCTGAATTAGTCAGTGTCTTCCTCCGTATTATTCTCTTCTGGGATTTGTCCAAGATCTTTACAAAACCATTTATACTAATTGTTCCCTTGTGTTGCCTCAGTACTGTTTATTCCATATGTTAAGTACTGCGTGCAAAGCAATTCTGCTTTTTACTGTGGCTGCTGTTCTCTTTCCTTTCCTTTCTTTGTTGTTGCATTTGATAATAACCCAAACAGCTGTGTAACATTTGTCTGTCTTGGAAGGTTGCTTACCTCGGTAGCAGCCCACTGCTCTTCTTCAACCCTCCTTTCTAGAGAAAGTAGTGCTCGCTGTGATATTTTGTGGAGGTAATTCCTTTAGGCCATATTTTTGGTTGGCTTCCCAGATTTTTTTTTCTTGTATTCCATAATGGTAAGATGGTTGAATGGCATGTACATGTAATTACATAGCGATCCTGTTAATTTGTTCCATTGCTTAAAGATTGTCTGTATTTCTTTTGTAGTTCTAATGAAGACTTTACCTTGATTCCCACCACCTCAAATCATTTTGTTTTCGGTTTATAGTCTGTTTTTGCTCACATACCTACTATTTAAGTTTCTCTTACTGGCTGCTGCTTTTTTGTCATCTTTAAGTTCTGTCTCTGTATTTATGGTTTCTGTTTGGGTCATTTGTTTTTAACTCTGCACAAATCTCTGAAAATGTTTTCTTATTCTTAAGAAGTAAGCTGCTGTATTTTTGCACATCAGGTAGCAGTTTTTCCTGCTGTTGACATAGAAACTGCGAGGAGAGTTGAGTGATGAAGGTACATCAGGACAAAGGAAGTCTTATCTAAAGTTTAGACACTCCTTGATCAATGAAAATCTAACAGCCCTTTTAATTGTCTGATACACAGAATTGGGCCACGGTCATAACATTCACTTTGCATTGTCTCAGATTTCGGTGCCTTTGTTCTCTGTTTGAAAACAGTAACATTATTTTATAACACTTAAAAATGTTTAACTTTTTTTGAACATTATTTCTCTTTAAAATGAACTCTGAATCATCCAGTCTAGCTTCCTGCTTGGCATCGGACTACTGCCAGCACTAGGTCAGGTTTTGTATAGCCAGACCTTTGTCTAGCTGAGTCCTGAACACTTCCCACAGAGGAGATCCCACAGACTCCCTGAGGAACCATTCTGCTGCTGTGCCTGCCCTCCACAGGGGAGATGTTCCTCCGGAAGTCCGGTCTCAGCACCCCAAGGCTTCAGTTGGCCCAGTCCTTGAGATTGTAAAGGTCCCTCTAGATTGAAGCTGTGCAGTCTATTGTCACAGTGTCATATGATGTCATAACACTGTGCCATTTACCATGATGTTGTCATAAGACAACCTTATTCCCTTCACCCTTGAGCTACCATTCTTCCATTCCGACTCAATAGCTGAAGTTCTTTTAACACCACTTGCTTTTTCCATAACTTTTGGCTTCTTAAGTTAATCTAATCGTGCTTCTCCAGCAACATGGAAGGGTCACGTTTAAGGATATCGTGCTGACTAGGGTTTACTCTGGCTGGAGGTCATGACGAGCTGGTATAAAGTTAAATTAAGTTCCCATTTCACTGCTGACACAATGAAGAGTGGTGGCATGAGGAATTTGCTGCATTATGACAGGTATCACCAATGCGTGGTCCTCTGAGACCAGCCGCTACTTGACATAATTTAGTGCAGGGCAGGCCAGTATGGGGCCAAAAATTAAATAATTTGGGTCAATGTTGTGGATGTTGTTACGCCTTGCCACACCAAGGCACACAATACAGAGAAATCTCTTTTACTTCATCTTTTTTAACTCTGTATACTAAAGTCTTCTAATCTCTTCTCAATACACAAATACTAATTTATATTTTCATTTCTTAAATTTCATATACTATAGTAAAACTAAAATAAAAATAAGAAGTAAAAATAAAGAATAGAACCATTAGTCACTAGCAGTGAATGATCGAGCCAATGTAACTTCATTGTTGAGTATTTTCTATTTACAACAGAGCACACTTAAAATGCTAGGAAAAAAGATAGAATTATCTTGGGTTTGTTCATTATACTAATGCTATGAAAGTCTATCGTTCTATTTTTGTTCATCTCCCAACCTGTTCAGCATATTTTATTTAATAGTTTAATGGTAGCGTCTAGATGCAACCACCCATGTTACATCAGACTCTGTGCAACTGGAATGTTGTTTACTTTTCACCAAGGCAACGCCCTGTTTTTTGTTAATTAATATCTAACAAGGTCCTACAGCTGACTCCCTTTAAAGTCAAGAATGTAGGGGCATTCAGAATTTATAGGCACACTGTGCTACGGCCTTGTAGGAACAGTGTGTTTTATGCAACTGGCCCATTAAAGGAGATGGTTTGGGGTGTTGGTGTTTTTTGTTTTTTGTTTTTTTCATTTTGATATGTATGTATTTTCTTATATTTTTCTTCAGCTGCCTTGGACAAGTTATATTTGTACTGCATGTGTACAGTCATTTAATACTGGGTGCCATGATTTTCTTAATGAACAGAATGAACCTGAGAAGACTTGTGGAAAAGTCTTTTACAACAGTAACCTGTTGCTGTTCTTCTGGGAGTAAAGAAGAGCTTGCATGTTTAAAGTGGTCAGATCAGCAATGGTGGCTAGTGTTTAAATTGTAAATATTTATTTTTTCTTATATTTGACAACAGGACATCTGTCAAATGTCTCAATTATAACTGTACTGTCAGGGATTTTTTGTTAGATCTTTACATGTTCTGTCCAGGCTTGACTTGAAATGATTCAAGTAATACAATATGCACAATTTTCTTAGTACTGTTCCACTGATAAAATGTTTTGCAGTCTTTTACTGCAAATCTTTTTTGATTTTTTTTTCAGACTTTTGATCTGAATATCTGTAAGTTTTTCACAAATCTTAATGTTTTTGTCTTGGTACCTCTCTGGGGTAACTTATTACCAAATACTGTCCCTAAGTGTGAATGTGTCCATGTGTGTCAGAAAGATCTCATTAGTAGGAGACTAGAACCAAATAGAGACTCCTTTTGATAATCTCAGTCTGTACCAAATAAATATGGCTAGGCTTAGCAACGTGGTCTTTCTTTTATAATCAAATTTTGTACCTAAGATGTCTTCCTGCTTAGTGATCCTCCTTAATCACTGCCGTGTGTTAGCTATATAGGCTGTCTTGAGGCTATACTCGTTTATGTGCATTGACATGTGATGCAGGTTCCTCTAGCATCTGCACTGTTGTCATTCAAGCAGGGTGCTCTAAAAAGAATGAAATAATATATTCAATACATGCAGAAGTACATTTCTTTCCACCATGAAAAAGGTATTCTTAATAGTTGAGTGTATTTTGGGGTCTTGACCCCTGCCAGAATATCTCAGTAACATAAAGATAAATAGACATTGCAATTGGCGAACTGATTATAGTTGTATGTTAAGGCAAGCAGAAGAGTCTTTTAGTTTAATTCAGTCTTTAAAAACCTGTAAAAATACCGGATTCTATTTTAAGAATCAATTGTAGGTAAATAGTTTTCCATCCAAACCATGTCAATTACTGGTGATTATGTTTGTTTTTTGTAGATTTTTTAAAGTTCCTTTGTTGTAGGAGGACATCTTGGCAGAGCTTCACATATGTGGTTAACTGATTGCTGAGCCACAAGTAAATAATACTGTACAGTTAAGCATTTCTTCCTGCATCACCAATTTCTGTTCTCTTGGGCAACAGGAGTTCAAATCTGGGCAAAGATGACAGGCATAAACCTGTCTGATTGGATTAATAACATAGAAACTGTTGCTAGCCTCCAAAGGAATATTTTAAAGTTGGTCTTGTGGTAAGTTTCTCAACACAGATTTTTGATTTTATTAGACCAGCAAATAGATAGGTGAGTAACTTTTGAATCCTAAAGGACAAAAGGAGAATGTTTCCCGTTTTCAGGCTTAGCAGAAAGAAATTCTGCTAAAGCAGGTCAGAAAGGGTATCTGGAAACCTGATAGGCAGTAATGATTCAGAGGTGGCTTCCAGCATGTTGAGTTTGGGGAAGTTCTTTTTACACACTGTATCATTTTCTCTTGTGTGGCATTTCCAGCCTCCCAAACTGCCTTTTTTTTTTGGAAATAAGAAGTAATTAGTTTGAGGAGGTACACATTTTCCAGTCGCTGTGTTCACGCCTGTGAGAGAATAAAGCTGTAAACTTTGAATTGGTTTGCTTATCAGTTGGATATTATAATAAAGGAAAAGGTTTTCTGATAAATTTCTTTAATCATAAAATTGATACTGCATATGGAAAGTTATGAGTTTGTTGTGTGTTGCTAGGAGAAATGACTTCAAATTTTCCCTTTGTCATAACTTTGCAAAAAGCTTAAGTAGCATATTCAGGGTAGTAGTGTCTGTATTTGGGGTTGTGCTGTTAAAGTGAACACATGAGGAAAATCTATCTGTAACTTAAATTTACTTTTCTGTGCCTGTGTAGTTGTGTTGAAATGACAATAATAGCTAACACTTGAGAGGGCAAAGTTACGTTCCAGGAACTCATAGAGACTGGGAAAAGCAATTCTGAAATTAAGGTGATGGATGATATTCAAGGATTTTGCTTATTGGCACTTCTTAATACCTACAAAATGGCATGAATTTTACTTCAGTTGTCTTCAGAGTGCTGAAGTAGGCCTTTATAGGTTCAACTGACAAATTTTCTTATGCAATTTGAGACCTAAATCCTCAGGAAGGAAAAAAGACAAACATCTTTTGGAAATGAATTTGGCCCTTTGGAATAACTCCAGTGTGTGGAAAGTCTTGGTATTATACCTGCTGAAGAGACTTTCACCTCTGTTGGGATACCAGTCCCCCAAACTGATTTTTGAAATGTCACAACTGTGGCTATTTTAAATGCTGTTTTATGTTGAAGGTATCCAAAAGAATTGTTAAAGTATAGTACTTACTTGAATTACCTGTTGGAGGAGAAACATCTGTTTCATGAGGTAGATCTTAGTACCATATGAAAGAAAAAGAAAAAAAAAATAATACAAAGTTATTTTGTCTTTGTACAAAATCAGAAGTAAAGTTAAAAATGAAGAAAAAATAACAAATTATATTTTATGAGCGCATTTTTAATATTCAGGTGCTTCCGTAATTTCTCCAGTGTCTCCAGCAAACTTTCCTTTCCCTCCTTGCCCCTCCTCAGTTTTCCACCCTTTCACGCCCCAAATTCTCAAAGCTGCTATTCTGGAGATGCTCTTGTGAATCTCTGTATTCTCGGTCACTTTGTTCAAATAGCGTACTTCTTTCCTTTTGCCAGACTCTGTCCAGAAGTCTCTTCCTGGTTCTTTTAATTAACATACACTTTTTTTAATAGAGTTCTTTTTTTCCATCTATAACCTTTTGCTCTTTTTCCCTCTCTCCCTTCCTTTGGAGTTGTCTGTCTTTCATCTTCCCTTTAACGGAGATTTACATGGAACAAAAGATGAAAATGCCTGGTCCTGGAGATCGTTCAATAAAATTGATCAATTCTGAGGATTCCCTGGTAGACAGATGGTGCAGTACTAGATTTTCAAGGCAAAGTATGGAATTTTAAACAAAAGATTTTTTTTTAACTTTGGGATTTTGAAACATCTACCCTGACTTTTGCTCTTGATAAATAATAGTTTGCTGTCAGCCATTCTCCAGACTTCTCTTGCTTTCATATGTTCTGCATTTTATTTCTTCTTGCAAAGTTAGAAAAATCATACCGTGTATTGGACATAAATTCTAACCTTTCCCAGCATTTGGCTAGATGAGCTACAATTAGTTATTTTTAGTCCTGACCAAGTTTGTCTGCATAAATGTTCTTCAGGTTGACACTAATTAGACACTGAATAAATATATGGTTCCTTGAAGGGCAGATAGCTTTTCCAAGTATTGACCACTACTTTAGATAGTTATCCTTCCAAAGTAGCTCTCCAAAGAGAAGGAAATTTGGAACAGGTGTTACATAAACCAAAGGAGAGCAAGTTTGACATGTAAAGACCTGGGTGATCTCTTTTTTTTCCATAAATAATGCATTGAATTTGAAGTCACTAACTAGGCACTAAATCTGTGCATTTCAGATATTTTTTATGTATTAGCAAGTTGAAAGGTAAAAATTAGATGTTCCCAAACAATTTTATCTTTCATGCTTTGAAAATATTTAAGATATCAATCATATTAGAATCTTATGGATACTCTAACTCAGTTATAACTAACAGTTGCGTGTCACTGTTTTGGCAGACTTTAATATGATGTTATGAGTTAGTTACAAGGAATAATCTAGATATTAGTATGTAATACTTAAAAAGTTTGACATATATAACCACGACCTTTAGTCTCTTCAGTAATACTATTGCAATCACTAATCTCTAACAAAAAGCTACTCTGTCAGGTCAGTCAAAATGGCAATGGAAATCATTCATCATTTCCTTTATGTTTGAGAAGTGTGTCTTTGCTTGTGTATCTCAGGTGCATTAAACAGGCTAAACAATTTTTCAGGAAACTTGCTTCTCAGAAAAGAAGGAGGTAGTCCCATTCTTTGCTGCTTCTGTTTGTGTTCCTTGAATCTTTCAGCATGGGATTTCATGGTAAGTGCAAATGTAAAGTCTGTTGGATGGTGAATCCCCTTGCTTCTGACTTAAGCAACTCTAGAATAGTATCAACCTTCATACTATTCAGCTAGAGGAGCTAGAAGTCTTGGCCCAGTCCCAGAGCTACGACATCATCGGCATAAGCGAAACCTGGTGGGATGAGTCCTGTGACTGGTGTGTTACAATAGATGGTTACAGGCTCCTCAGGAGGGACAGGCAGGGCAGGCGAGGCGGGGGGGTGACGCTGTAAGTAAAGGAGGGAGCGGGCTGTGTGGAGCTTGCAGTTGGCAATGGCAGAGTTGAGAGCCTCTGGGGGAGGATTAAGGGACAAACAAATACAGGGGATGTCGTTGTGGGAGTCTATTACAGACCACCTGGCCAGGATGACGACACCAATGAATTATTCTTTGAGGAACTAAGAGATCCCTCAAGATCAACTGCCCTTGTCCTTATGGGGGACTTCAACTTGTCAGATGTTAACTGGGAACTTCACACAGCTGACACAAGCAGGT
>VXAA01002806.1:10052-20953 GCA_013399115.1 Anseranas semipalmata | reverse complement strand
CTTGAGAAGTGGGCCCATGTGAACCGAATGAGGTTCAACAAGGCCAAGTGCAAGGTGCTGCACCTGGGTCGGGGCAATCCCAGGCATGAGTACAGACTGGGAGAAGAGCTCCTTGAGAGCAGCCCTGAGGAGAGGGACTTGGGGGTTCTGGTGGACGAAAAGCTCAACATGAGCCAGCAGTGTGCGCTTGCAGCCCAGAAGGCCAATTGTGTCCTGGGCTGCATAAAGAGATGTGGTCAGCAGGTCGGGGCGGTGATTGTCCCCCTCTACTCTGCCCTCGTGAGGCCCCACCTGGAGTACTGCGTCCGGGTCTGTGGTCCCCAGCACAAGAAAGATGTGGACCTGTTGGAGCAGGTCCAGAGGAGGGCCACAGAGATGATCAGAGGGCTGGAGCACCTCTCCTATGAAGAAAGGCTGAGAGAGCTGGGGATGTTCAGCCTGGAGAAGAGAAGGCTCCAGGGAGACCTCATTGTGGCCTTTCAAAACTTAAAGGGTTCTTATAAAAGGATGGAGAGGGACTTTTTGCTCAGGTACATAATGATAGGACAAGGGACAATGTTTTTAAACTAAAAGAGAGATTAGATGTTAGATTAGATGTTAGGAAGAAATTCTTCACTGTGAGGGTGGTAAGGCACGGAACAGGTTGCCCAGAGAAGTAGTGGATGCCCCATCCCTGGAGATGATCAAGACCAGGTTGGACGAGGCCCTGGGCAACCTGATCTAGTGGATGGCATCCCTGCTTACGGCAGGGGGGTTGGAACCAGATGATCCTTCAGGTCGCTTCCAACCCAAGCCATTCTATGATTCTATGATTCAGTCCACCTCATTTGCCACTTACCTGTCACCTTCTCCAGAAGGATGCTATGGGGGAGAGGCTCACCACTCCCCTGATCCCCCTTCTTGCCTTTCTTCAGAATAGGAGGGACATTTGCTTTCTTGCAAGAAACCTGTCAGGGAGAGGGTTCAGTCACCCAGTTGCCATCACCTTTCAAAGAGGGTTTCCAGTGCCCTTACAAAAACATCAGACAGCTCCCTCAGCACTCGTGAGTGTACCCCCTCAGCTCCCATGGACTTATCTATGTCCAGTTTGTTTAAACTTTCCCTAGCCTTAGGTTCCTGCACCGCGATAAATCGTCCTTGCTCCAGACTTTCCCTCTGGTCTCAGAGGTACAGGGGTGGCCTCTGCGAGTCCAGAAGCTGCTCCATGTTACATAAGAGCCAGTTCTAGCCGGCTTCAAAATGGACCCGCTGCTGGCCAGAGCTGAGCCAAAGAGCAATGTTGGTTATGCCTCTGTGAGAGCAGATTTAAGAAAGGGGAAAAAACTGCTGCACCACAGCAGCTGGGAGATAGGAGTGAAAACAGCCCTGCAGACACCAAGGTCAGTGTAGAAGGAGAGCAGGAGGGGCTCTGGGCACCGCAGCAGAAGTTCCCCTGTGGCCTGTGGAGAGGCCCATGGTGGAGCAGGCCGTCCCTCTGCAGCCCATGGGTACCACACAGAGCAGATCTCCACGCTGCAGCCATGGAGGAGCCCACATGGAGCAGGTGGATGTGGCGTGAAGGAGGCTGTGGCCCATGGGAGCCCCTGCAGGAGCAGGCCCCGGGCCGGAGCTGCAGCCTGTGGAGAAGAGCCCACGCAGGAGCAGGTGATCTGGTGGGAGCTGCCACCCGTGGGGGAGCCGCCACCCGTGGGGGAGCCATGTTGGAGCAGTTTGGTCCTGAGGGTGGACCCCGTGGTATGGCCCCATATGGGAGCCGTTCTCAAAGAGCTGCAGCCTGTGGGAAGCCCACGCAGGATCAGTTTGGGAAGGACGGCATCCTGTGGGAGGGCCCCATGTGGAGCAGGGGCAGAGAGTAACTGTGAAGGAGCAGCAGATGATGAAGTGTTCTGCACTGACCGCAACTCCATTCCCTGTTCCCCTGCACCACTCGGGGGGAGGAGGCAGAGAGGGTGTTTGGAGGGGGAAGTTGTTTTTAGTTTGCTTTTAGTTTCACCCTGCTACTTTCTGTTAGTAATAGGCAATATGTTATGTCAATCTCCCTATGCTGAGTCTGTTTTGCCCGTGATGGCAATTGGTGAGTGATCTCCCTTTCTTTATCTCAGCCCTTGAGCCCTTTTTCTTTGTATTTTCTCCCCCTTTTCCTTTGAGTAGGGGGGGTGAGAGAGCAGTTGTGGTGGCCTTTAGCTGCCGATCAGTGTGAAACCACCACAGATGGGTGCAGAAGAACTGTTTCCTCTACCCTACAATAGCAGCAACATTTTCTTTGTTATGTCCTAGAGGCCTGACCGCTAGGCCTGACCTCTGGGGGCGGGGGAAGAGGAGAGGTTGTGGTGGAGTTGCTGCCTAGTAGAGCAAAACTACCACAGTCCTTCACTTGACATCGCAAACCCCCACATCCCACTGGCCCAGTAAGAGCTTTGGGCCATGGCAGAAGGACAGGATCACTCTTCCCAGGAGCTGGGGGTCCGGGCTTGGTGTTTGTCTTGCTAAAACCCATCAAGGCTTTACTCAGCATCAGAGCCACCTGCACTTTGCCTCTGCCTGCCTGGCAGAACTGCCTCCAATTTTCTGCTCTAACAAGTCCCTGGGGAGGCTTTCTCAGGAATGGTCCTCAGTGGGGCCCATTAATATTCGAAGAAACTTCACTGTTTGCTTATGGCTTTACCTTCTTGATCTCTTTGTGCAATCTCCTCTCAGCCTTGGAGGTTCACGGACTCAGCACCAAATATACCATGGGGCTCATTACAATGCAGAAAGACCTCATCTGCCTTCTCCAGTCCAGTAATTTTCTTCACCTCTTCAAGACTTGTACAGCTAAATGGAGAGATATCAGGAGTGTAGTTAAACAGGAGGAGTTAAATGAGCAGTTAATATAAAATATTTATACTCTCCTATTGACATTGATCTCCTAAGGAGGTCTGGGCAGGCAGAAAAAGCGGTCTTCCTGAGGCCACACACTGTATGGACAACCTGAGTGCTCCCCTCCCTAGACACGCCATTTCTCTCATTGGCCACCTGGGATCTACATCACTTTTCCTTACATCAGACCCCACTGAAGTCTGCAGCTGGATGTTACAGCTGCCCTGCACCAGCTCCTGTCTGCTTTCCTCTGAGAATTGGCTGCACACAGGCCCAGAAGGGTTTGTCTTCATTGCAAGCAAAGTTAAACATGATGCAATTGAATAAATGGTAAAGAACTCTTCTCAGCTGTGTGCTAAGCCCAAGCAGCATCTAATGAGGTTCACCTTCCACAAGGGATATCTACACAAGAACAGATTAGACAGAGAGATCAGAAAGGATAGCTATACATAATTAAGGAGTTAGTTTAAGGGTCAATTAGACTTCCAAAAGTTGGGGCAAGTTTCAAAGTCACTGAGGCTCAAAGCAGCAACCAGATAACTGGGAGGTATCTGAATGAAGAAAGAGAAAGTGAAGGAAGTGAATGGGAAGGGCACCTGTACAGATAGTGTGCTGAAAAGATGCGTTTAGACATCGATATCTTCTAAATGCTCTGCTTTCCAGGTGAAGAGCCCATGTGATGTGAGAGCGAAGCAGAAGGACAAAATACTCTCAGCTGTCCTTGACTGTGAATACAAGACATGTATTTAGCTTCAGGTAGGAAAGAAAGTGAAAAGTGGCACCACCTAGTAGAGGAGCAGACTGCAGAAGTGGAAAAATCACACCCCAGAAGAGCCCAGATTTCTCCCCACACTTAAGAGAGCGTCCAGACAATGGACTGTAGTTGATCGCAAGCGGTACCCCCTGCTCCTGACCCCTGGGAGTATCGTTAGCATAACTAACAATAAGGTGAACATACCTAATATGTAAGCAGGCTGTTAGTGTGTAATCCTGCCATCTTCTCTCTCCCCCTCTCTGGACCCAGGGTGTGGGGACACCCATTAACAGGGGGATAAGGTCATTAGCATTATCAAGACCCAGGTGTCAGCTGGGGTGACCTGGGTCAGCAATGGAGGTGGCAACACCCATTGAGCCCAGGTGCTGGGTCACCATGGTGTGGTGACACCCGTCATGGACCAGAGAAGTGTAACAGCACAGGGAGCACTGTCTATAAAATCAAACATCAGCAAGCCCTAAGTGGGACTTAGACCGGAACTGCTGCTGGATGACAAAACCCGTGATCTCCAAGTGGCCAGGGACGCCTCCACCATCGTCCTCTTCCTCCAACGATTGAGTGACTCATGCTCTTGTAGGTAAAGTCTGAGTCCAAGTTACGATTATTGTATCATGAGCTAATTAATAAGAATTTTGACCCAATCTGGAGAGGGTTCCGGTGACTGGACAGTGTATGTACCTGTGAATTCTAGAAATTCTGAGCAACTGGAAACTACACTATGTGCTAGAAAATGTAGATAGTAAGCTACACTGCTTGTTCACATTTTTATGTAATAACAGATCTCTCGTTGTAAGCACAACCCTGTGGCCACTCCTCATCCTGCCAAAGAACCTGCCTGCCCTCCACAATGTTGGGTGACAGGGCTTAAAGCTGGAGGCAATTAGTTTCAGGTGTAATGCAGAGAGGTCTGAGGCAGTGCCTTCAGGCTTCAGATACAGTCAAACGAGAGGAGGAGTTCACCTGCCCAGTTTTCGATCATTTAGGTGATATACAGCACAGGAGTATTCATGCCCCCAAGCCATCTGCTCTCCTCCCATCAGAAAGAGGCCCTGAGGTCATAGGCACCCAGATAACTCAAGCTGGAAGGGACACTGGGAAGTCTGCAGTCCAGCTGGTCAGAAACAGGGTCAGACCAGGTTGTTCATGGCTAGATCCTGTCAGATTTGGAAAAACTCTAGGGATGGAGACTGCACAGCCTCTCTGGGTGACCTGCTCCAATGCTTGATGCACTCATGGTAAAAGAAAATTTTTTTGCTTATGCCCAGGCTGGACCTCTCCTCTTTCACCTTCCACCCATTTTCTTTTGTCCAACCAGCATGCACTGCGGTGAAGGGCCTGGCTCTGTATTCTCTATAACCTCCTCCTAGGTACTGGCAGGCTGCGATGAGGTGCCCCTACGCCTTCCCGTCACCATCTTGACTGTCACAAGACCCCAGTGGGGGGTCCATCCCCTGGTCTCCAACAGCTACCAACATGACCGTGAGCTTTTGTCTCCCAAATCCTCAGCCTTCCTTTCTCCAGGCTGGACAAGTGCAGCTCCCTCCACCTCTCCTCTCAGGCCAAGTGCTCCAGTCCCTGACTGTCCTGGGGGCCCTTCCCAAACCTTCACACTACAGGGACCCGCAGATATAGTCAGTGGGGAGACCTGATTGTCCCGTGCCCATATCACATAAATAACAGGGGAGTGAGGCAGCGTCAGGCTTCACCGTACTCTGCAAGCAACAGAGAAATGATGCCATGACAGCTTTTCCTTGAATTATGGATAGAAAAGGGATGAGATGCCATATTTACTAGATGAAGTGATTGACTTGTAGTCAAGCTCAGATTCCTTATCGTGTTGTCTCCTGAGCTCTTATGTGATTCCTTATTTTCCCATGAGAGATTTCATGGCATTGAGATCTGCCCAGCGCTGTTATTAATGAGCTGTCCAGTTCAAAGAACGATGACATTGAGGCCTGCTGTGGCTCATAACCTTGAGCAAGACTTAGGCCAAGTGCAGGAGTAGAGCATACCTGCCATACTCCACCCCGTGACTACAGTCAATTCGCTTTGTCCTCATGGACTGGTAGTGCACTTACCTCTTGCCTCTGTGGAATAGATATACTGGTGAATGTTTTATGCCTGTCTGTGGGTGAATTTAAGAATCATTAGCACAACGCTTAGTCCTTCACATGCCCAATTGTACGTGCTGATACTCAAAACAGTTTTGTACACACAGGGGGGTTCTGTCAGCAGCACAACTTGTTTAGCCATCCTTCAAACCCTGATATAAAAAGCAATGGTTAACAGTAAGCATGAAACAGTAAGAGTTAGTAAAGTCACGACACAGTGTAGAGTTCGGTACTCCAGTTGCCATTGGAGATCATCCCAGCAGGACTTCCCACCATCGATATTCTCCATTGTTCTTGACTCTCTCCAACACTTGATGTATTTCTTCACTGTCGTGATGGACTGTGATAAGAGTCTTTTGTCTTGTTTTCTGTGTCTGTTGTAGGAGGCTCACTGGATCAGGATTGTGTAGGAGTCAGTTGACTAGGGTCAAATTCATTCCAGTAGGTGTTGGTTGCAGTTTGCAATATAGAATATAATCAAAAGACAAATCTTTGTGAGTAATAATGAGTGCAGAGAAATTAAAATCACGGGCGATGATTATGGAAAAATTACACGCAGCTAAATTAGAGTGGTTAGTAACACTACGAAAAATAGCATCTATTACTAAGCATTTACATAATGTTCTCATACATACACATCCTTTCCCTATATATATAACTACAATTTCAGAAATCTCATTGGGATGTATTTCAAAGTGGCAGATATTTTGTTCCTTATCTAAAGAGGTATCTTGAGCCTTAAGAGTGTTACTTTCACAAATGAAACCTCATTGTTCCCGAACAACACGTGCTTTCACATCAATTGTTTGCCAATTTTCTCCCTTTTTACAGGCCCACACCCTGTGCTCCACAGGATAGAATATAGTCCCATTGTAATTTAGTCCTAAAGCGATAAATGGGTATATGGTGTATACTGATGCATTGCATATAGTGAAGACAAAGGTGATGATCTTCTCGCCTTCTGAATGATAAATGAAGTTGACTAATTGCCACCATAATTGAAACTCTTTTTGAAACTCTGATGCATTATCCCAAATTACTTTATGCGTTCCAGTTGGTAAGGTTCCTCCTTCCCCTTCTCTAACGATGGCTGGTACTATGGACTGTGTCCATAATTGCACTTGGATGCAGCTCAAGGCAAGAGAGGTGGTTACCTTGGGTTGCTCTGAGGGAATTTATGACTATTTGGTGGTTCTTGTCTTCAATTCATTCCCAATAAGGCCAAATGTCTGATAGGAGACATTGACCTGCTCCTAAGGATAATAGAGATGATTTTAGTGGGTGTGCTAATCTGTTTAGGTCATCAGTGGTAGCACTTAATTTATTCATTAGAATTTCAGCATCTATACTATTCAGTACTCCCAGCTCTGTTCCCAATATTCCAGTAACATCCTGTCACTTATGCCGGGAGTACTCTAGGGATCATCCATGTAACCAGGATAGCCAGCCAGTGTAAGCTACTCTCAAAAAAGGCAGAACAATCTGATCTAACTGTTGACCCACTGAGGTGTAATGCTAGTTCTACCCTTTTTAGGGACCAACAAGGATTAAAGAAAACTTGCTGTTGTCCTGTATTTTTAATTACATAAGAGCCAGTGTTATAAATGTGAGAAGACAGTTTAACAGGAGGACGAATTAGGAGGGTTGGTTGCTCAATATGAATTTTGAACCAGAGACCTAAGCCGGATTGAGACTTGTAGTCTGCCCAAAGGCGTGGTACAATCACTGAGTGGAATATAGTAAAGTTATACCAACACTCATGTCCAGATGGACAGGTGTAAGTTATCAGAACTGTGTCCATGTCCCCCTCCAGCATAGTCTACAATAATTTGTGAAGCTGTCATATACACAGTATGATTTTCAACCCATCACCCTACTGAAATGGTGCCCCGTTTTGTCCCTCTCAAAGGTGGAATCCATTGATCTAGGTCTTCATCTTTCACAGCCCATTCCCCTTATCTGTAGGTTCATGCCCGGTGGGCCTGGCCAATAAGGACACAGAGTCGGAATGCACATGAAGGTCTTTTAATTAAATAATTAATTCTATAATTCTGCAGAATCAGGTGCTTGGCAATCTTTTGCAAAGCAAGCACACCTCTGACTTGAATCACCGTTATTTATACACAGCTAACTTGTGAAACTATCTCTCTGGCTACTTCTGATTGGTTATTTTAGCTCGCCTAACTTATCTCTATTGAGCAGGTGCATGACAGAGGACCCCGGGGGGGGGAGGGGGGACACACCAAAACCCCCATTTCTATACATTTGCATTTTGCTGCGTGTGATTTTTAATATGTTAACAACCCTTAATGAACAAAAGGTTGCCATAGGTCAGCCTGGAATCTTCCTACAGCTGTTTTCCTCCTTCTTGTTTTCTAGCTTTCATCCCTTATCTCCCTTGCTTTTGCTATCTCAAGGCTACCAGTCTGCCTGTTTTCTTCAAGCATTTCTTATTTTCTTCAGCTTAAGACTACATTCCCAGTTATAAAAAATAATATTATTATGTAGTGCTAGCATGGATAAATTTAAGGATCTAGCGGGATAGCTGTCAAATAACCTATCTGTAACCTATCTGTAAGCTTCAACCCATGGCCACCCCGTCCCACACCTTGCCCTTATCAATCTTGAATTTAAAGGTGAGCCCGATATGTCCTGCTCAATTTCCCCATAAGCATGTTGCTCTAGCTGGCTGTGTTAGGGTAAAGTTATACCAGCAATCTATCAGGTCATCATTGCATCATTTTGTCGTGCAATTCGTTACAGTTATAGAGGTTTGGCTTATGGTCTCATACTGAAGGTTGTTAGTAAGCCAGCATCCCACCTTTCTATCACCAGAGTTCCGATCAGTCGTGGCAATTGTTTTTGTTCATTCCACTCCCATCTATTTTGCAAGTATACTTCATTGCCGTTCTTTACCAGGGTGACTAGGTTCAACTGACTGTTGGGCATAATGCCCATTTGGCCTGTATCTCCCACCAATGCGTGGTGCAATGGGCTTCATGATGAAGTTGGATGGATCATAATGAACACTATTACCAGGATCAGGTGAGGTTCCATATTTGCTGCAAGAAATAAAAGGAAAATGTTTCAGCAGGAAGCTCTGAACAGGTTACCCCTTTTATGATGCAGTATAAATCCATCTAGCACTGACTTTATGTTCTACCCCCCCACACACTCTCAGTGGTGTCCCAAGCCAGAGGTCCTCATGCCTTATTCAAGGTCATCAGTACTGTCCTGAGAGATGGTAATTTTACCATGACAGGTTGTCCCAGCTTCATCAAGGAACAGTTATGCCAATTATCTAAAGGCTTGTCCAAGGGAGCCATCAGGAAGGCTCGAGTAACGGGACTTCCATCGGGGACATATCTTTTATTTAACTGGTACAGAGTTTTTGAGAGACGACTGTCCCATTGTCCTTTGTGCGGCTTCAGATGGTTTTTCAGTAACCCATTGGCTTGCTCAACCATACCATTAGATTGCAGATAGCACGGAGTGTGGAACACCCACTTTATTCCTTCTTGTTTTGCCCATTCTTGTACTTCTTTACTAGTAGAGTATGAGCCATTATCATTCTGAATAGAGTCAGGAACAGGCAAAACTGAAAACCATGAAGAAAGAGCTTGAATGGTATTTTGCCTGTTTGCCTGTCAACACTTTGTAGCCATTAGGAGGCAGATACCACTTGTACACCTCTCAGAATATACCTGTACCCGGATGACAGTTTTAAAGGATCAATGTAATCAGCTTGCCAGGTAGACCGTAATGTTTTTCCTTCATTAATGTGTAGGGGTGGTGCTTCATTGGGATGATCAATCTGTAATCTGAGTCGACACTGAGGGCACCCAGTGAGTACACTTTCACATGCTTTCTTACCCAGGGGCCAGCCTTGTCTCTGCTGCAAAGAGCATCCTTTCTACTGTCTCCTAACTTGCAGTGTAACCATTCCCCTAACTGGTACCATTCAAGGCTCACAGTGATTTTCCTTTTTTTTTTTTTTTTAACTCATCTACACTCTGATTCCACTTTGTGGCAGGTTGATTATCTTTGGCATGACCTTTTATCCATCTCATCTGAAAATGTGTTGTCCTGGCTATGGCTAACAACAACTGCCAATCTTCACTTCTCCAAACTGGGGATCTATTCACTTCCCATTTCAAGTTTTCCTATTGACAAAGCCACTGCATAGCACCTGCCCAAACCACATAGGAATCTACCTATATAACCTCTGCCCCATTTCAAGCAGCAAGTACAACAGCTCTGAATTCTCCTACATGTGCACTACCCTCTCCATCTTCCACTACTTGCTTGCCAGCAGTGATATCAAGGGCTATGGCTCTCTATTGCCATTTCCTTTTTATCCTTTGAGCTGAAGCATCTGTGAAACAAATGCCCTCTGTTGGCATATTATCAGCTAGAGGTGGAGCATCTAAAATTGGTGAGGGCTTTAAAGGTTGTTGCAAAGCTAGAGGATCAGTATTTACAGGTATCTGCACTTTTGAGACTTTGGTGTGTCCTTCAGTGAACTGCATATTCTCAGTGACTCCTGTTAGATAAGCACACCATTTTCTCACCATAGGTTTTTGAGCGATTCCTTCCAGAGGATCCATTCCCTTTAAGATTGCCTCTAGTAAATTAAATGGTCCTCTGGTGTGTACAGGCTGTCCCTGATGTATTTTCTCAACCTGTTTCACAGCTCTAACTAGGGATAAAAGTCCTTTCTCCCATTAGAATATCGTTGTTCTGTCTCTTTCAATGTGGTTCAGCTAAACAACAGAGATTGTTTGGGGCACTTAGGACCGACTTGGAACAGGTTATGGTAAGTTGCATGCTTGGCAATAATGGGATCAGAGGGGTGCGCTGGCCCAAGGGACTGGTAGGTTCGCAATTCATTTAGTAAAGTTTTTTTTAGTAAAGTTTTCATAGCTCCACTATGTCCATCAGTCCACTCCCATACCTTTACTTTCTGTAGAAGGGAAGAAAGGGGTCTGGCTATGATTGAAAACCCAGGTATATGCTTTCTCCAATATCCTAGTGTTCCTAGAACTTGCTGGAGTTCCTTTTTTGATCGGGGGGCTGCAGAGCCTCTACCTTTTCTAAGGTGTCAGCTGGGATTGAAGCACTACCAGCAATCCACCAGGTCCCTAGAAACCTGACTT
>VXAA01002805.1:1203388-1360719 GCA_013399115.1 Anseranas semipalmata | reverse complement strand
CCTCTCCCTTTTCCTCTCCCTTTCCTCTTTCTTTTCTTTTCACTTTCTTTTCACTCCTGTGAGTGAAACTGTGAGCTTGAGAATTTTTTTTCCTTTTAAGTTAAAAATTGATATTATTATGTAATCACATGAGACTAGGAACCATGTCTTTATGAGAAACACCAACAGGGATACATAAAAATAAAATGAAAAGAAACCATGAGGTTGTTCATACAACACTTCAGTGTTGTATACCCTACCATACCAAATGGAAGTGTGTTTGATCTGCAGGCTCATGAACTATAATGCTACTCTACAAATATGACCAATTTAAAACGTTACGAGTTTCTAGATTTAAAAAAAAAAAGTGTGTGTGTGTATATTCAAAAATATATATGGAGCTGTCCCTTTTAATTTGCAGGTGAAGTTTTGTGGATGTTTAGGTAACATAAAGAAGCAATGGCACTCAGTGGGAGCATGTGATGCTATAAGGTGAAGTATTTTCCTGGCACCTGTTGCATTCGCCAGTGGGTGTTATATGCATCTTGGCAAAAGTGCGAGTAGTTTTGCAAAATCTCACTTTAGCTTAGAGGTAGTTATTCTCCTATTTACATGTTTTTGAATGCCTTCCACATCTGCTGTAGTGAAACAGAACAGGGTTTGATGAGTCGTGCCGAGCAAATCACTGTATCTGGAGCGTGCCAGCACTGGCCGATTCCCTGCCGTGGTAAGGACCCGAGACATACCCACCTCCATGTCTGCAAAATATTGCTGCACCTCAGAAAATGGTCTTGACTGCATCTAAACAGTGTTCTATCTCAAGCAAGTCCTTTTAAAATTGCTTATTGAGTTTAAAGCCAGGTCCTCTACAGAGGAAACTCTTTTCTAATTAGTTCCCCAGACACTTTCTTAAACGGCTTCTTTGCAATTAAGGAAAATATTTCCTGGGTCATTATCTTTTCATAAGTGAACTCATGGCCTAGCAAGTATTTTCTGTAAGGAGACCCAAGATGCTCAAGTATTCTGTGACATATCTAATCTGTGATTATTCTTAATTTACTGCTTCCAAAATTTGCAGGCCCATATCACTGGCAAATAATTGGATTAATTTTTTTTTTCCTTCTAGAGAAATAAAAAAGTAAAATTTCCATTTATACACAGTGATTAATGTTTTGAGTCATTGGTCTGTATAAAGCTTTGCCAACAGCTTGGCATGTGTTTGAAGTGCATTTTGGGACTGGGTAATGCTAGCAGGCTCTTAGTGATCTCAGCAGAGTTGGAAATACCTATTTCATATCACAGAACTGAACAGAAGAGAAATTTTGTTGTCTTGGAACAGAGGCTTTGTTGAAGCCTTACTTGTAATGCATTGGCTTTTTCAACTGTCTTGCAGAATCACTTCGCTTAAACTTGAACTTCTTTATTTTTTCTGATGCCATGGTGCAACATCTCATATCTCAGTAGGTCTGTTTGGCCACTGGTTGCTTGAAGGCAGGTCATCTCTCCCAAAAGTAACAGTACTCTGCTGAGAAGTTGATTGCTCAAAAGTCTCAAGACCTTCAGCGAAACAGAGCTGAGTGGCGGAACCCCTCCAGATAGTCACAGAGGAGGACATTGCCCTGCTCCTTAGCTCTGCTGGAGCCAATTCGATCACACGCATATGCAAAACAAATGCTTAGTTGGTATAGTGACAATTTGGTAATAAATCCCATCGACAGACTCTTATTGAACATGGTTACTCAACAGGAACCATTCTGAATCAGATCTGTTAATTATAGCGTGACTTCACTTTTGCATTATGCCAGCAATCACAAAAGTCATCGTTCGCATTTTCCCCAATTAGCGCACATCCCTGGCTTTTGTTTAGAACAGTGGAACTATTTTACCCAAGTGAATTAAGTAAATGTTCTCTTTCTTAGTAGATAATATACTGTGAAAGTAAAACACTAATAGACCGTGCCATCATTTTTATTAAATCTATCTTTCTGGGCATTTGAGGGCTGCCCATCTAGAGATGGTACGTGATAGTTAGAGTAGGAATATATGTGCAGCACAGGAGAAAAATCATAACCACTGGCAATAAAGATGTAGCTCCTTCAACACTGAACAAAAACCCCACCCAGTTCTGGAGAAGGAACTGCTGGGCATTATTAATATTACTCCATCTATTCAGGGTGTGGTAGCCATACAATAGTAAAGCTCTAGGTGCTAATCTATGGTACATAAAACATTGTATTGTACCAACCAACCAACCAAAAAAACAATTAAAAGACAGCCTTGTCCTATGGACTTTGCAGCTCAGGGCTTTGAAAAAGACTGGTGTCTACAATTAATTTTAAGTACTGCGAGTAATCTTATGAATTTGAATTGAGTTAAATAACATTTTTAAAACTAAAAAAAAAGAAAAGAAAACCCCAAAACAGTCTCTCTGATCTCCTGAGAGTAGTCATATATTTGGATTTGGATAACATTTAGTGAGTTTTTTCAGCTCAGAATATTTTGAGGAAAGCTAAATTTGTATATGAGAAAAGGAGGAGGCCACATTAGGGGTGGTAGAAACAACTCTCCTGCTTGGTGAAATAGTTCTTGTCTGACCGGTTCTTCCTCAGGACCAATGGTGGGCTGATGTTTTCTTCCATTAGATGGCAGTGGTGGTGTGATACATGGTTTCCCTGGACCCCCAAAAACTTAAAAATTACAGGTAGTTCAAATTTTCTCTTCTTTTTTAAAAATGTATCTTCATTTGGTTTATAAATACCCAAACATCTAAGCTTTTCATTTTTTATTTGCATAGAATTTTTACAAATTATTGGCCAGTTTCAAGCAAACATGAAGGACTGGGACTTTCAAATACAGCAGTTAACAAAAGTTTTCAGAAAATGGGCGGCTTGGTAGAGTGGAGACAGTGCTACTGTGGAAGGAAATGCAGGGTGAGTTTAGCTTTTATCCACTTAATTTAACCACAGTAAATCCCTGCTTCCTCATCTATGATGGAGACAGAGCTTTTGCTGTTCTTGCCCAACAAGGAATTTAGGAGGGAGCTATAGGTGTTGGAGGGGAGGTGGAAGCAGGAAGAAATATTTGGGGTTGGGTACTTGAGTTACTTCAGCAAGTTGTAGTGTGACAGTTGGGATAGGACATGGGAAGAGGCAGGAGAGGCCTGGCTCAAATGTGTAAGAACACAGGCTTTAATTGCTTGTAGAATATTCTGCCTTATTCTGAACAAAGGAGACGCAATCAGAAATTTGATTTTTTTTTTTTTAAATACGATCACTGTAAAGATCTTTCAGCCCCATGCCCTTGTTGCGTGTGGTATTAGTTGTAGTGTTGTTGTTTATTAACTTGTTAAATATGGAGCAGTAAACATCATTTATTTTTAAATGATTTAAAATGGACTTATTGCCCTTCAGTTTTTTATTAATTGAATATTTTTGCTAAGCTGTCTGCTTTCAGAGCAAAGGTTGCAGCCAGGAGATGGGGGTCAATGGGACCTCCATTTAAATGCATGTTATCTCTGTGTTAATTGCCTGCATATTTAGCCAACCAAGCATGTCATTCTGCAGAAAGTAAAGGTTTTTGTGGTCAACCTTTAATTGTGAAACAGCAAGAAAATGTCTGGGTGACCTGGTTTGCCTGAGGTATCTTGGTTGCTCTTGTCAGTCACTTCAGCTCACAGTAAATTGCAGGGTAAATTCCACATAATTGATGGACTGTATCTTTGAAAAAAAACCAAATGGAGGAAAAATTAGTGGTCAAAATTCAAGTGTTTAATTTTTGTATATTTGTTGCACATTATCCTAGTAGTTATTTTGTTTTTAATAAAACTAGATTTTATTTCTAGTATAGACAGTTATTAGAGAAAAAAAGTCATGAAACAGACATTAAATGTGCCTTGAGTTTTGGAGGTAGATACATATTTATCAGACTGGGTGAATGTGAGTTCTTACATCAGAAAGAATTGCTCCTGCTTGCCATGCTCTAGTTTCTTGGACTGTTACTGTAGAAATGTTAAAATTGTTGCACTTAAAGCAGAGGATGTATGCCTTGCAACAAGTCATTCTGAGATTGCTGGAATTAATAAGCCTCTGTCTTGCAGCTCTTTGTTGTGTTTTCCGTAGTGTCTACTAATGGGATTGAGGTTTTGGAACGTAAAATATTTGAGATTGCTACCTCTGTCAAATTTGTTTGAATACGGTAAGTCAGTTCAAAAGTTATAAGTAAGGAGGGTCTGATAGGGAAAGACATGTAGATATTTCTGCAGTATGTTCTTTGTCTTGCTTCTTTCTCCTTTTGTAATGATTTCTAGAATTTGGTTTGCTTTTCTGAGCAAATGTGAATCTGAGATTTCTATGGACTGTTCAAAATGCATCATTTTAAAATATGAAACTGGAATTGTTTTCTTCCACGTGCTTCACTCTACATTTATCTACTTTTAATTTCTTCTACCATTTTGTTACCCAGCTGCTTATTTTAATAAGGTCCTTCTGCAGTTATTCACAATTGCCCCCCGCCCCCCAGTTTTCTCTCCTAAATAATTGTCACCTCACTGCTTAGCCTCTTCTCATCTTCTTTTAGAAATAGATTGTGCAGTATGGGTCCCAGCAGAGCTCCACATGGAAGTCCCGTTGTTGCCATTCCTCTAGTGTAAGAAAGACCATGCCCTCTACCCTCTGTTTTTCTCTTCTAACCAATTGTTTATCCAAGAACTTTCCTTCTTATGCCATGACTGCTCAGTTTCCTAAGAAACCTTTTGTTGGGGACCTTGTCAAATGCCTTTCAGAGATCCAAGCAGACTATATTAGCCAGATCACCCTTATCCACAGGCTTGTTGACCTTTTCAAAGAATTCCTGTAGGTCTGTGAAGCAAACTTACAAGAGCCAGGTTAACTCTTTCCACATAACATATTTCCAGTGATTTTACTCTGTTTCTGCAATTTCTCCTAATTTGACACCAGGCTTACAGACCTGTGGGTACCTGGATCTCACCTGGAATCTTTTCAGAGTAATGTCACCACATGTCACCTCCCCAGTCCTCGGGTAAGAAACTGGTTTTGGAGAAGAAGCTGCAAGGCACTTAGTAGTATGTGTAGTCAACTGTTGAGTCCTGGAGCTCTTTTTGAACTGGCAGGGTGAATACCATCTGTTGTTGCAATTTGTTACTATTCACTTTTGTTGCTTTGTCCCATAACCTCCTCTGTGGTCATTTCAAATTAAGAGTTGGATGTGTTCTTCTGGGCTTCCTAAGCAGCTGCTCCGTGAAACAGCAGCTAAAAATGTGATCTTTGCATTATATCCCATTTTGCCTGATCTGCTCAATAATTGAAGTCCCCTGTGAACACTCCACTTTCTGCCCTTACTGCTGTTCTCCATCTTCCTCTACTTGTTGCTGTGGGTGTTGTCATCCTGACAGGGCACCCAGTAGTACAGACTCAGCTCTCCAGTAATGCACAATTACCATTCTTGGTGTTTACGCCTTGCATTTCAGCCCTTGTAGGTGCTGTGTTACTTGCTGCCATGGTTAACCTGGTTATCTCTCCACCACCAGCATGGCCTACTCTGTGCCGTTCATGTTATATCTTAGTGGTCTTCTCGTTGCCTCACTTTCACCGCATTTCCTAGTATCTGAGTGTTTTCTTACAGAAGAATGTATTCCAGCTCACCTATCTTATTTCTAGGGCTTCAAACATTTAGGTAGCTGCTAGTGTTTCCATTGGGTTGTCAGCCCTGTGTTTGAGTGACTCTGTGGCTACTTTCCATCCCCATATGACCACTTCCATTCTCTGGCCTGTTTTGTTTGTGAGAGGAACAGATCTAGCGATCACCCTCTGATCCTCTCTGAGGTTACAAACTCCCTCATCTGTTTGCCTGATGAAAGAGATTGCTGTCACTACAACCTGCTCCTTCCTCTGATTAGCTCCTACTTCTAGAGGGACACTTTCAATGCCAAAAGATGCAAAGTCAGCAGCTCTCAGTGGGGAAGATCCAGGCCAGGATTACATCTTGCCTCACCACCTGAATGCTGCCATGAGCTTCCGGCTGCACCAGTGGACTTGGGCCTGCTGTACTACACTTCTGAAATCTCCTCTGTGAACCTCTCCCTCAGCAGGGTTTGGCTTGGTTGCTTAGAATTGATGTCCTTGAAGGTGCAGCTGCTGAATTTCTCCATCTCCTCAAGTCCCTCCCACTTTGCCACCCTGCTCTCAGGAGCTAGGATCTCCCTCTGAAGGCCATAAGTTGTCTGCATAATGTGCCCATGTGTGCAGCTCTTCCATGGGTAAGACATAGAAATGATAGTTGGCATAGGATATTGGGTAATTCCCACCTTATTTAATTTCTTCTCTCCAAACATTTGATGGGGTGGTTCCTTCAGCTGCTTTCCATCCAGGTCATCTGTTTGACCTCTCCTCCTGGTGCTACCCTAAGGATGAAGGCTAGAGTTGTCTTCTCCTTCCAAACAGAGTCAAACTCATGTTCTTATGGTCTCAGCTTAGTTCTTGCAAACCCTTACTCAAAAGAGCATAGAGGAAGGTAGGTGGGGAACAGAAGAAATACCACTTAAAAGAACATTTACAAAACCCAAAACAAAATAGGAAAGGCACTGCCTATGAATGAATCAATGTCTGGTATTAGTTGGGGAAAATATGTGTGCACAACGCTAGCAGCAAGAGTCACTGAGGGTATACAGGCCATGATTAAATTACAGGTGAAATATGGGTGAGCGTTTCTGACCACCAAAGCAGCTGAGTGTTGGTACTGGAGGTGGAGCAAGCTTAGTTTTTATGACCCAAGTTGCTACTTTGGGAGTGGGGCCCAGCTCTCGGGCTGAAGCAGGAGCAGCTGTCTCTCTTGCCGTTAGCCAGGCTGCCTGGCTGCTTTGGGGTGCTTTTGGAGAAAACAGGAGCTGCAGTGGTTTCCAGAAACAGCTGAAATGCCAGGCAGCAGGAGCCGGAGGAGTGAAGTCTTGCTGCATTGTGTTGCTTGCTTGCGATTCACTTGTATGTTTGCCAGTGTGAGGCCTAGGAAATGTCTGTAGGTTTGCACATTAAAGAAAATAGAATAATTCCAAAATTGGTTTTGCCAAATTAACATTTGAAAGCCCAGCAAGGCAAGCTTGCTATGTTTAGGGAGTGGAGATAAGGCAGAGGAATGGATATGAAATGCTTCTCTATTATTTTAACTGGAAGTCAAGACTATCACTCGGTCATCTCATATTAATAAGGCTCATAAGAAAATAGGATTTTCAGATTATGATTTTAAAGCCCTGTGTTCCCACTGTGTTTTAGGGAAGAGTGAAAGCACATGTTGCCCACAGGACTAAGTGAAACCAGAAATTTCATTTCAGTTTAGACAGTCTTTGCTGACACTCTGCTCCTGGGTTTGGCATTCCTGGAAGGGAGAAGAGAAGTGGAATGTAAAAGGGGAGAAACTTTCCAGTCAACATTTGGTTTGAATTTACATATAACTGAAAAAAAAAAAAAAAGGAAAAAGGAAAAAAGGAAAAAAAGTACCATTATAATTCCACTGTTGTTCCACTTTAACCTCAGAAACACTAGCTGTTCTGTAAACTTCATATACGCCTTTCATTTTATATGCTACATCAATGTGTCTACATTGCTATTTTATCCTGGTAAATAAGGCTTTAAAGGGAGAAAACTTTGCAATACAAAAATGCTTGGATTGATATATAGAAAAGTGTGCTTCTTTATTTTAGTTAATTATTTTATGAATTAGAGAACACCCCAAATTCCTTAAAAAGAAAGAAAACAGAAATAAGATATAACGTTACAGCTTATCTCTTCTCTAGTAGACATCGACATGGTAGACCGCAGATCTAGTCTGTGCTATTCAAAAGATTGTAAGAAAATCTATGAGCTAGGGTGAAGAAGGACATAAGTTGCTCTGTACAGAACAGTGTTATAAAGGAGCTTGTGATATATATATATATTAGTAATATGTGTATATGTGTGTTGAACTACTTCATTAAAAGTTGATATTTCAGTCCATCTCATACAGTACCGTGCATCTTGCATCTGTCTATTGCAAGAATAGACAATTGTGAGCATTTAGATGTGTGTTACACAAGCCGTAATTCATAAATAATAACTACAAATATAACTTTGGCCTAGTGATAAACTTTCCTATAAAGAGTAATTTAATTATCAATGACAAGATCAACATTGACATTTGAAGTTGACAGTAGGGTTCAACTCATTACGTTTCCATTTTGCATGTGTCCTTTAGTCTGCTGTCTGAATTTCCTGAGTTTGAAAAGGGTCACATTAAGATGTGTATAGTTAGCATTAGATACGTGCTGAAGCATGTTCCTGATGAAGGCCTTGAATTTCACTAAAATCAATCTTCTTCATAAAACATGCGTGAGCTCTAGTGCTTCTCGGTTCATTTTAGTACAAAGGATGCATAAGCTCACTACTACAGCACCCACAAATGCTACCATGTATACTGAGCCCTACACCTTAGTCTTTTTTGTATAGTACTGTTAGAAATATCACAGGCCTGAGGATATGTCTGAAAAGCTTCCTCTCTCTTTTGTAATGATGTAAAGATAGTGTTCCCAGGTCTGATGCACTTGGAATGAACTTGGTCATTACTGCCAGACTGCGTGTCAGAAATGTTATCTCTATTATTTCAGTAAAACCCTGACTACATGCTTAAGATGATAGCCTCAAGGAGTAGGAATAGCACTCACTTGAAGAGGACTTGGCATTTATGTTGGCTGTCCTGTGTGCTTGCTTTACACATATCCTATTTGGATCCTTTGGATCACTTTTCAGATATGGGGCTAAATCTTCAACTATTTGTCAACTGCTCTTGAAAATAAGACATAGGGGCATGCAATGTATTATATTACATGCCTCAAAACCTGTGGTACTTTGGAGAAAACAAAACATTGCTCATTTTGATAGACGCTTACTTGTTCTGCTTGCACTATTGCGCTTGAAGCTGCACACAGATACCCTGTAATTGGAGTATATTTAATGGATTATTTTGACACAGTTCTACAAAACGGTACTTCTATCAGTATGATTGTGGACACCTTCCATGATTATTAAATGGGACCACCATATGAGCAGGCACTTCTGGAAAGTTCAGAGTTAACACAGAAGAGGAGAGGACCTTTTGCTTTGCAAGCTTCTGAGAGGGAAGAAGGTATTTTACACCAACTGGCAAAGAGCTTACAGGGAACAGTTCCAAACCTTCAGAAAAAGTTTCCCACAAAGACTTTTTTTTTTAAAGTCATGCTGCAGGAATTAAGTTGGAGATATCACTGACCGAAAGGACATTTTTTCTGAATGAGCCGAGAACCAAAGGAAATGACTCCAGGGTTTGAAATCCTTTTATTTCCTCTGTGGAAGATATCTGTGCAGCTGAAACTAACCATTCTGGCTGGCTGTGAGCCAAACTTTATGGGAACTCAGATTAGGAAGTTCTATGGTCAAAATAGCCATTGAACAAATTGCTTCCAGTTTAAAGTCTCAAATTTCCTGATAAAGCTACAGCGTTTAACCCTTCTTTTTTTTTTTTTTTTTCACTTGGGTGAATGACCTGCCCATTATTAGGCACATACTGTTCGTCCAGTTGTGGTCTCTGCAGTGCTCTCAGAATTGCCTGCAAAGCATTTGCTAATTTTTACTCTTATGTGAGATAGGCAGAGCAGAACCTAGAAAAAATGTTGGAACAGGTTCAGGTGACGTTTCCCACTTACAATAGCAGTAAGACTGTGATAAACAAGCAATCTGATTGCCAACTGCACTGTGGCAATTTTTGTCTTGCAGCCCTTTTGAAGAGATGTGTTGTTTTATTTCATGGTGGGGTTAGCTGGCTTGCTTGGCCTTGGTGAACTGAAATGAAGAAGCAGCAGCAATAGCAGTTGTGCCTCCAAACTGATGTATTTACTCCAGGAAGCGTTCAAAACCAGCATGCTGTAACTAAAGCCCTAAGCCTGGCCTCTGAATGCTGTGGCATGGGCTTGGTATTTCCAAAACAACAAAATGCTTGAATTAGAATAATGACATTCTGCATTTTGTTTACTGAGTTCTTTCCCCATTGACTTCAAACTGTTTTGCCTGCGATAAGTATGGGCATGCTCAGGAAGCCTGGAAAGGTGGCAGAGAGAGTCAGTGCTGGGAACAAAGTCCAGGTGTGCTGATGCATCCTTACTCTGCCATACACAGGACTACGTTGGCCCAATCTTTTCTGTCACCTACCTGCGTGCCTGTCCCCTCACTAACACGAACATCTCTTTTCCAAGAGGGCAATGCTTCAAAGCACAGCTGGTCTGGTGCGGGTGTAGACTGTGTTTTGGGAAGTTCTCGAAGAGGATGTTGGTAACTGTATTGCAGTCATAGTGATGGGACAGGATGTCGCTGCATCCGCTCTTTCTGCCCCCACCAGTACTGCTTTATTCCCTGAAGTGTGTATGCCTTTGTGCATACTTTGTATAATGTGCATTAATGCCTTTGCGCAACCTAAATTTAAAAGTCCTAAATCCTAGGCAGGTGTTTCCATCATTTCACCTGAGAGACTAATTCCCGGAATAATAAATCTCATTATTAGTCTTTTTTTTTTTTTCTTTCTTTATACTCAGCCTAAATTTTGCTTTTCCTAATTTAATCCCACTACTCTTCATTATCCCTCCTCCCCTAACACTTGGCACCACACTAATTAATTCATCTCCCTCTTTGGTTTTTGCTTTTTACCCTTCAATATTATAGTTCAATGTTATAATGCGTTCCTCTTTTCTTGTATTTACTCAGCCCAACAGATATATTTTAGCTCCAGCAATCTTTCATTGTAAAACTGTTCCTGCTGACCTCTATTCAATGTTATTGTTCATCAGTTAACAAACCCTCTGGTTTGTTTAGAAATTGCTGGTATCAAAGTGATCAGAACAAGATGCGTTACCCCAGGTAAGTGTGTGAGTGACATTATAAATGACTATTTTATATATCAGTGCCCCTAGAGCATTTTTATTTTCTTTTGGGCATTCTTTTTTTATTTAAGAGGGAGATTGATCAGTTTTTATGATCAGATTTGGAATCAAACCAGAGTCTGACATTTCTTAAGTATACTTAGGAAGTTCTATTAATAAATATTTAGGGCATAGGTGATTTTAATAATTTGATGGTGTTCAAAATGTGTTATATATGTGGTGACCTGGCATGAACCTTTGAAAAGGCTCAGTTTGCATGTCTCTCCTTTTCAATCAGTGCTGTTTCTGGAATGACATCTAAACATTGTGAAGGCCATTCTTTCCTACTCTGTCCTTCAGTGGTAACATGAATAATCAGCCTCTCTGTTATTTAATGACATTCTCTCCTGTATTTGTAGACAGATATCACATCTGCCCTGTCTCATTTTTTTTCCTCTTACTATCTTCGGTGTCCTAGACTTAATATGCCGGTGCAGGTAAACTAAGCAAGGCACTAATGAAACAAATATTTAGTCTGTCATTAAAGTCATCTGAATTTGACCAAACCCTCATTTCTTCTCTCACTGACCAAATCCTTTTACAAAAAGTCCTGTAAATTATCATTTAAAATTTCCACGGGGCTTTATTTTTCTGTCGATCATACTATCAAAGTATTATCCATGGTTTTTTGTCACCTGACAAAGTGGAAGTCCTCTCTGGACCATGTTCCCATGGAAGACTGGTTTCTAGGAAAGGCCAAGTGATGGTACTACTTGGCCCAAGGAAAATTCCTGTAAACCAATAAGAAATGCTAAATCTTAATAAATGCTAAGCAGGAAAATTAGGAATAAGGAGTAGTCTGTGAGGATATTCTTAAGTCAGGCATTTTAAGTCCTTACCTTACAGATGATGGAAGACTCCTAATTCATGCAACAGGAGCAACTAGGAAACCCCAACTGGAGAACTGTCACAGTAATGAACTACTGTTAGCTTGCCAGGTTGTGCTCAATAGGCATGTGAGGTGATTTTGCAGTGTCTGTATTTAAATGGATCAGTAATAAGACTACATTATTGATAGTCAGAACTTTTATTCCTTAAAATAGTTTAATGAATTTAAGACCTCCACACATGAGGTCTGTTAGTCTATTTTGAAATTCTTTCATGGAAACTGAAGCTACAGGAGGAGGGAGGAAGAGCTTGTCTTTCATCTGTAGTCCCAGAGAGAAGTACTGTCAAAGCTAGGATTAAACCTCCAGAGTTTTCTTTGCTGTCCCAAGTGCATCTTACAGAACACTTTGCAAATGTCTCCAGGATATGCAGAATTCATAAACAAACAAACAAACAAAAAGCAACAAACATCTAGACCAGAGAAAGACTGCATTAACTGGAGTAATGAAGAAAACCAAATCACAAAGTCTGCATTTTAAAGCCCTATGCAGTAAACCAGACTTTAAAAATGAAGGTGGCCTCTTTAATTCTGTGTTGTTTTTTTTTTTTTTTTTTTTTTTTTTCATATTGCACAATTGTAGAAAATGCTCTGATGTCTTGTGATACTTAATTAACTATAAAAATTGCAAATTTATCTACTAAAAGTATACAGCAGTACCCTTCTTGCAGATAATAGCTACAGTGACTCAGGTGAATAAAAATGCAGTAGTATTGCTGGATAAATGCTCAGAGATATGTTGCCATGCTTATGCTTTTGAATAGATAACGAACTTACTGTGGCCATACATCTTTGTGGTCATTTCCCATTTATATTTGCACTCAGTGAGTTTTAGTGCTGTCAATGTTCATGGAAAGTATCATTTAGATTAGTGTGAGACCTGTGTTAGTTTTGGAGGGAGCAGAGTATTCCATCAGCATTTGCCATCAGAAAGCAGAAGCCTGGTCATGGTGCTTCGCTATTTTAGATTTAAACTAGATTAGCTCAGCATTTTGTTCTTCTAGAGAAAACCAGATGAACTGCTGAATGTAACGTTACAAAATGACTTTTTTGATAGTTAAAAAACAATTCAGACAGCTATACTTCTTTTCCAAAAGATTGACTGGAATGCCTATGTTGTTCCTGGAAAAGCTTAAAAATATATACATATGTATGTGTATATGTGTATCAGAATGCACATAAAAATGATATTTATTAAATAGGCTGCTTTCTTGCCTGATCTTATCAAGTTCTGAAAATAGTATTGTCATAAAAAATTGCTATAAATTATTTATAAATATTACAAATTCTGTGCTCCCCTCATTTTTTAAAAAATGTGTTGTTTTGAACTGGACATTTCTGGAGGGCTGAGCTTGAAGGAGATCATAATAAGCCTTCTGGTGAAATATTGATGCTTATTCATTTATAGATATGGCAATACATTTTTCTGATTTTAAAACACTTTGGAAAATCTTGAGTTTTCTTTGGAACATTTGGCAGTAAAAACAATCATTCTCTAAAGTTTTGATTTCCTGGGTGTTTTAAATCACCACACATGGCTGTTTTGCACATGGGAGCTGTAGCTGTATAACTGTTGTGATTGAATAAGGGAGGTATAAACTCTTTTAACCTGAGAGCATCTTCTTATCAGACCTATCTTTTCAAAAGTTCAGAGTCTGCAGCAGTTCCCATCAGTCTAACTTCAGTTTATCCCTCTTTCCCCCTCTCCCTTTTTTTGTAACTCTCGATCTGATTTCCTAATCTATTGTTGCAAGCAAAGCTAACACACACAAATCCCACAGGCATCTCTGTCCTCACATTTACGGTTTCTAAATTGCTGTTCCTTGACTGATAACTCTTTTTTTTTTTTTTTTTTGAAACCACCCAGACAGAGTTATTGCTAGTGGAAATCAAGAGTCATTCTTCCAATGTCATTAGTTACTACATTGCCATGAAACTTGTTTGGTAATAGATAGCCCCTTGGTGCTTGGAGTTGTAAGACCCTGCAGAAGGATGGAGGCAGAGCTGGTGCTGCCACATTTCGTAGTAAAGGATTAGAAGTGACAGCCAGCTCTTCCCTTGACTGACTTAAACAATCGCTATCAAAATGAGTATAGTCATGCTGCATTCAGTCATTTTGCTTGGTAATGTGTGCTAACACCAGTGATGGGATAGATGAGATGGTGTTTTATATTCGTTAGGCTATTTAGTTGGGAATCTGCTAGTCACGTGTCTCCTTGTGCTGTTATTTCAAGTAATATTCTTTATGGTGAAGCTTGTTCTAAATGCCTGAAGTATTGGAGAGAGGGGGAGGAAATTCTCTCTGCAGCACTTGCCATACCTTTTTTTTCTTTTACTTTTTTTTTTTTTTTGAGTGACAGGTTGCTTAATTTCTCTCTGCTTCAGTGTTTCCCCATCTGGTATAAATGAGAATTATCTGTCTATCTTGGATTCCTCCATGGCTTGCTTGCATCACTGAAGTACCAGAATGCCTCACAGTCTTGGATGTATTTGGTGTCCCAACACTCCAGGATGTGGTGGAAGTACCACTAATCCCATTTTACGGGATCTTTGTGTGTGGTAGAGCAGGTTTTCCAGGTCAGCGTTTGCCATCAGACATTTTCCCCCCTGGTTGACTCAGAAAAGTTGGAGGAACTTGACAGTAACACATGCTTTTTTTTCGTCTTCCTGGGTGAACGTGTCAGTTGAGTAGTTGAGTTTAAACCTATCGCCCTTCTTGGCCAAGGTAGGCCCTGCTTACATTGCAATCATGGTTGTCTTTCAGGAAATAGGTATGGCCCACACTGATGGCATTTCTCAATGAGCTGGAGGTATTCCTAACCTGTTTGGAGCAGTTGGCCAAGGGTGCTGTTTGTACAATAGCCTAGCCACTTCGTTTCCTGGACTAAAGGAGGTTAAGACCAGAAAATGAGCCTAACGTTCCTTTTTCTTCTGGGGAATGGTGCCCAGTATAAGGATGGGAAATGTCTCCATAAATGACCAGATTTTGGTAATGTTTAAAGTATAGTCAGTCATGTTTAAAATGAATTTAATAATGAATGTTGTGAACAGGATGTAGGATAAAATAAGTGTCTTTAATTTGGCATGCAATATTGACATGTTCTACAGCACCAGAGGGGCTCATGTTGCCATTAGAAACTTACAGGAAAGATTGCTGTCTTTGCGGTTGGCATTGCTGCCTTTCTTTCCCAAGAGAATTGTCTTGGGAGAAGTGTACAAGGGAATGAACTTGCCCTGATTCTCAGAGCTGGGTGGGAGGAACCCCAAGGAATGTGAGGACTGTCCTGAGAAGTGCTGGAGATGCTCCCAGTTCTGGGGAGAAACAGGATCCAGGCTCAAGCTCAGCCTTGCAGCCCTCTTTTTTTCTTTAACCAGGAGATTGCAAGGGTAAATGCCTTCACTGCTGGGACACTGCAAGACAGGACAAAGTCCCAGTATGAGTTGTGATCCTACATTTAGGTTTCTCTAAACTCTCTGTACAAAACTGTCATTAGGAGGCACAGGTCCTAATTCAGTGTCACTGGTGTTGTCTTTCTTGCAATCTTCAGATTTGTCCACAAAATTAAAATCAGAGCAACCTATTTGGCTGCTTAGTGTATGCTTGAAATTGCAGGAGCTATTTGCTCTATGTTAATGCAGAACATTCTGGTATATGTGTTTGCACGGACAGTGTTTTTTCCAAGTCTAGGAACAATTTTGGAATTGTCCCAGGGGTTTACACCTGTTGTTGTATTGCCCAAAGTGCATCCAAAAGAAGGTATTCTACTTCAGGGATCCCTGTTTTTGACCTTGCGCAGGGGGATGCACACACACCTCTGTGTATCCTGCGTGTCTCCGCGGGGTGAGCACAGGGCATGGGAGGATGAGTGTTTTCAAGGCCCCAATTTACTTTTTGAACTTGCCAGTGTGTGTGTGCTGTGGGCTGGTGCTCAGCCTTCATTTCCTGACTCCTGCTAGAGCCAAGGACAAACTCTTATCTCTCAATACATTAAACCTGTCAATGTTTGACATAAGCAACAGAAAGATTGATGAATGGAATGTGAAGCAGCTGTTTTTGGGGTGTGCTGTTTTGTAATTGATAGGCCACCATTTCTTTAACAACAAAACCTGTTTCAAAGGTGTCTTTTCAGTGATGATTTAAGGAGTTTTAAAAGAGAAAAACAAGTTCTGTCATGAACACCTATAGTGACTTGTCCTATGGGTCACCATGTATTTGACCACCTTTAGATCTCCATCAGTAATGACTTCTAATGAGGGTGCTACAAGGGGATTTGACACAGGCATTTCCAATTTTTTTTCCCAAAAAAGTTTTATACATTTTTTTAGGGTGTAGTAGAGCATCTACTGGAGCCTGCCCTGTGTTCTGAAGCATGAGAGGAGCCCTGTCAGTGCTCACCTAGGATTAGAGCCCAAGCTCTGGGTTTAGACCACTCTGAGATGCATTATGGATCCTCTGTTGATCTGTGTCTTACTCCCAGCCCTGCAGAAATGAATATGTGACTGCCTGCTAGGGTGAAGGGTATGCAGCTGCCTCTCTCTCACTAGCTCTCTCCCTCATTGTCCCTTCCTCTCAGCTCCAATAAACCCTGCCTGCTTTTACAGAGTAGGCAGCCCACTTCAGCTGAAATTCTGCAAGATCTCTTTTTCTCCAGAAACACCTTCTTAAATCACAGCCTAGTATTTCATACCTGGAATGGTCCTTTCAGGCATCTGCCTTTGTATAAGCCATATATTTTCTAATGATTTAATGTTACGTTTTTATCAGAAGTGATGTGAAAGGCTGAAATTGTGGGACTGCTGAAGAACATACCAGAGTAGGCTGTGCTTTATTTTCAAATCTCTTTAAATATCCTCTCTTACTCTTATTAGTGGCAATAATTAATAATTAGGAAGGGGAAAATCTATTTTGTAATTATTTATTTGGCAGGAAGTTTTTTCTAGGAAGATAAGTAAATACCAAAGGAACAGTGGGTTGAAAAATATTGTGCAAAGTTTATGTAAACAAATTATGCAAAGATAAACAAAAAATCCAGAGTGTGGGCTTTTGGCTCTTGATTAATGAGCTTTTCCGGTGTTTTGCTGGACAGGATCACTCGGTTGCACCATGCTGCGTACAAAACCCTTCTAAGGCTTTGTGCATCTGTTTCTGGAAATCTCTCACCCAAGATACTGTTTTTATTTTAAAATCACGATGTGTATCAGTAAGTGCAATGGGCAAGTAGATCTTGGTGTAACTTTGAGGTCATTGGAATTATACCAGAGGAGACTTTGGTCCCAGTATCTCTTTTCTTGCAAGTGGCCACCCAAGTGTGGTAGCAATGTATTCCCAAGCATAGCATGTTGCCTTTTTTTTTTTTTTTTTTTGGCTTTAGCCATTTATCTGGACACAATGTGTCCTGGTTTTGATTCCACTGAAAATGTTAGTAGAGCATGCCTTTTCCCTTCCTGCTGGATTGTTGTTTTCATACATTTTTTAGGGTAAGCATAACACTTGCAGAACTCATACTGCTGTTTCATGACAGACTGGGACAAACACTGCTTATTCAACGACTGTGTAGGCAATAAATAGTGATCACATCCCTGTTCATAACATAAGGTGAAATGATTCCTGTTCTCTTTTACATTTCGAGAAAAAGACTTTTTTATTTTTTATTTTTAAAGCTCCAGGACTGTCATCTGAAACTTACACATTGTTGTGGCATTTAAAAGCACAGGACACTGAGTTCAGACAGAAAGCTTTTTATTTAGCCTTTGTTTTAAACCACAGATTTTTATTTTGACTCTAGGTTCTGGAGGGCAATGAGTGTCCACATCATGTCACAAGTAAACAGGATTAAACCTAAGGGGAAGAAGAGACTCCAGTGACTAAATCAGGATGTTATAATTACATATGGCAAATACATGTGTTTAGTAGGGTTTTGGTTTTGGAATCCAGAATATGGTGGCAAGGATAATGTAGTGGTTATTTATCAGTGCTAGCCCCAAATGTTCTGTTACACTTACATCCCACATTAAAGTAACTTGTGGATTTGCATTTTCAGCGTGTTTTGCGTATTTGTTTCAGTTCTTTAACAGTGCAGTGATTCAGCTACCCTGAAATAACACATGTATAACAGCTGTAGGAAATCATGCAAAAATTTTATTAAGCACTAGACTCTGAAATTGCCTTTTTCCACTACAAATGCACTGACATCTGGGTCATATCTTCTGGTTAATTCCAGTGCCTTATAGTGTAACACACGAACAAACAAGAGGAAAAACAACACAGTACGCACAAAAGAAAGAAATAGAAAATTGGTGTTCCTTACATTTCAGACATTGTACTCCAGAATATCTTTCAGATTTTCTTAACAAACCTATCTAAAGGTCTGCCATCCAGAGGAGATGACTACAGAAGGTCAGTAAGACAGAGCTGCCTACCAATATCATCAAGTTTTGAGGTTTATTATTTTCTGCCAGTCAAGTTAAAATTGCAGAAAGTATGTCCAGGAGGTAGAAGCAGGTGGCCTCCATGGGTCTTGTTACTGGACATTGAAAATAACAGGGATCAGAAACCATTCTCAAGTTTTCTGAAGGCTTTTACAGTGAGAGATGAACGTAATTTCAAACAGACTGTAACAGACAAAGCAGCAGTAGTTCCAGCTGTGTTCTGATTGACTGTCTGAGTAGCCTGAAATTTATAGCTATGCAATTTTTTGGATGAAATTGAGATTTGTAGGTCCCCCTCATACATAAGCTTTTCAACGCTAATCGGTCTTTTAATTTACAGAGGTTAATGGGAGAAAAACATGAATGTCCTCAAAAGTGAAAAAATACTGCGATGAAATATGCAGTCTTTCTTCAGCTGGTGCTTAGCTTAGTATGTAGTACATAGTTACAAAACATATTTATTGCAGGCTTCATGTTATCAATGACAGCTAGGTAGTATAAACCTGTTGTGAGAGAGATTCAGTGTATTATTAGTATAAGTTCTGCAGATTCAAGTGAGATGAAAATGGGACTATGTAAAAATACTACTTCAAGAACATTGGGCTGGTAAGGGACATACAGAACTTATGTAGTCCATTCACCCAATCTTAGGGCAGGCTTAACAATATCTTGTTTTATTTCCTAGACTTATTTCTACATCCTGTCCCCAAAATGTTCCATGACTGAGATTCCTTAACACTCCCAGGCGATGTATGCTCTGCTTACCCCAATTTTTTTCTGATGGCTAATCTATTTTCCTTGCTGCGTTTTAAGCTACTGTTCCCAATGAACATGGAAAAAGTTTTGCTTTTACACATTGCAGCAACTGTTAATTTGCCAGAAGACTGTTATCCTGTCTCTCCTCTGCCTTCTCCAATAACTGACCCTGATTATTTCAGTCTTTCCTCTTAGCTCATACTATCTAGACTTGTCATTATTTTTTCTGTTCTACTCTGGTCTTAACCAGTTGGTCATGAAATAGGGTTTTCATAAATGGACACAAAACTCCAAACTGAATAGCAGAAGGATTACTGTAGTTGCTTTACACACCACTTTCCCATTCATGTATTGCAATAAGATCTGCTCTTTGGTGCTAGTGTGACATTGTTCACTTTGCTAGGACTATAAACTCCAGACAGTTTTTCAAAGCTGTTGCCGGGCAGTCATTCCCCTTCTTAGTTAAAAGTATGTCCTCAATATGACCTAAGCATCATATTAGATTACTTCTATTGCAAAATCTCTTCTTACCACTTTTTATTCTTGCTATTTATATGAGAAAGTCAACAAAGCAAGGAGAGAGTGAGTAAAGGCTCATATGAGCAAGTTACCGTAAGGCAGCAAGTTCTTACATGCTCCTCAGTAACTGTTCAGGTCCACACATCACCCAGCACATTGGGGTCAATGCAAGTTGTTCAAGAAAGAGGTGACCTTCAGCGAGAGAACAACAAGCTGCTTTGCATTTCCTATGGAGCAAGAACTTGTGGGGCAGCCAAACAAGATAGCTGGCAATTTGTTCCTGTATCAATACTTTGGTTTCATCCTGACCTCTAAGGAAAAGTAGTAAACCAAGTTTTAAATACAAAGGCCTTTAGAAGCATAAGATATACCATTGTGGAAAAGGTTTCCCATCAAAATTAAAAATTGTAATGAAGAATTTAAAATTGTGAATTATTTTTATTCTTTCTATTTATTTATGATACTGTCTGAGCCAACTGACTTTGGGGCACTAGGAAATTTTCTGGCAGTGAGGAAAAAGAATCTTTCTATTTTTAATAATGCAGTTGAAAAATTTTGTCATCCAGTTAAAATTACTTGGAAAGGAATCCATGGTCCCATTTTAGAAAGCCATATTTGAGCTCTGTGTCTCTTTTAAGGGTATTTTTTCCTTATGTGCAAAAGAAAGTCAGAAGCTTTTTTAAAAGCACAAAAAAGAAAAAGAAAAAAAAAAAAAAGAGACACCTGATTGAATGCCCTAAATCTGCATACAGTAAAGTTTCAGGGATGGCTACAGACATACCTTCCCACGCAAGAGGCGTTTACGTGTTCTCTGTACATATAGAGGGCTATTGCAAGAGAAGTAAGTGATCTGTGTTTAAGTGGCTAGTCTTAAAACACCTGTTGTGGTATCTAAAGAGCCTGAATGTCTGCCCAAAGTCCCACCGTTTTTGTTCAGTGAACAAAAATGTTTTGGCACTGGCGATGCCACTTGGTTCAGCTGCCCAGAGGCTTCTGCTTCTCACAACACTTAGCTCAGAAGTGCTTAGAAACTGGTTGGGTCTACACGTTCTTAGTATTTAGTGTAAGTGCACACGCAGACGTTCTGGAAATGCAATTAGTTTCTATCCATGTGTGGGTTTAATGGGATTTCTGAACAGTTCAAGAGCTCATTTTTTCCGAGATGCTAAGAGAAACATGAACTCATTCACACAGTGGCTTCGGATTGCTTTACCTAAGCCTTTTGCAGTGGTTCACCGTGTATTGATGTGCAGTATGAAGTAGTGGACAGTATCTAAGGAGAGAATAAGAATATCCTTTAATCGAGTAAAAAGTCAATAAAACACATTTTTAAAACGAGCCTGAAGGCACGAGCTATTTTTCATAAGCTCCAATCTTTCTTTTTTTTGGTTCTATTTTCTCTCCAGTCAGGTTTTGTTATTAAGCACTGTGGCTTTTTAATCAAAGCCCACAGTTACCCAGAGCACATTTTTATGCTGGCTTGTCCCCAGGCACAGGCTGCCGAGGCTGTACATCAGCCCGGGACCCAGAAAAGCATTCCTCAACTTGGACCTTTTGTCCCAGCTTACTTCCCGTTGACCGGATAGTGGCCCTCTGCCTGGCTCCTTGTCAGGTTGTTCACACAGAATAGAGTTCAGTGTTTCGAAGGGCGGCGAAGTCTTGAGGCTGACTGAAAGCAGCGTGCGATGCTCTCGGAGCAGGAATGCCGCTTTTTCCCTCTGTGGGTTTGCTGAAGGACAGAGGTCACAGGGACGAGGTGGCGCGGTTTGGTGGGCCGGGCTGTAGTTACGTCCTGCTAGGGGCAGTCGGCACAAGACGCTTAGTGGCTGGCAGTTCTCTTTAATGGCAGGGTTGTATCCCTGACCATGCGTAAGGCCTCGTGAAAATGTGCTATTACTTGGCAGAATATAATTTCAACATATTTGCTACCGCTCTGCTGCAATGCGTCCGGCGTAAGCGCTGTGTTTAGTAGCAGGAGGAAATGCTGCATTTGGGCATGTCCTTTCATACCAACTCTGTGGTGTGACGTGTTCATCATGTTAACCATACAATCTCACTGCCGAGCTCTTTCCCTCTGCTGCGTACACATGGGATGCTTGTGTCTGTGTATGGATGCATGCATGTATGCTCATATGACTGTGCAGACTGATGTTAGTGTTCATCAGAGGAGCGGTAACACAGCCTCAGCTGTGGCACTGCCACCCGTGGGAGGTGGCAGGAGCCCTGTGCTTGAGCCACCACGCCAAACGTGGCAGGGCGTGGGACACAAATGCCGCTTTAAACAGGCAGCACTTTGCACACTGAGAGCTCAGCCCACTGGATACAGGGGGACGTTGGGCCAGGAGTTATTGAAGGGCTCTTTGTGTATGCGTGTGTGATTTCAGTTCTTCAATGATTTCCTGGGATGCATCCAGGTAAAATTCACTGGGAAGGAGCGTGCCTGTGAGAGGTTTTTTCGGCAGCCGTCTCACAGGCACACAGAAGTGGGTTAGGAGTCCTGGTGAGCCTGCCTCTCTCATTTCTCATTTCTCTGCCTGCACTCCTGAGGGACTCCTTCATATCACGAAGCCCGTTTGACTTATGACCTAAGAGAGATTTTTCTTCCAGCTCAGCAGAGGTGAAAGTCTAGGGCAGTATCCCACAACCAACCTAGCTTCCACATTGTTTTTCAGTCTTAAACCCCTCACTACTTACAAATGATTTTCAGTGGTCAAGATACCCACTTCCAGTGCTTGGAGGATAGGGGGAAATTACAGGGTTAATTAAATGTTTTAAAGAAACCTGCATAGGAAATCATATATAATTCTTAATATGAACATTTTTTAAAATGTAAGGAAAAAAATCTGCTCACTTTTCTAATTGGAGAATGCCATTTATTGTTCTTACCATTTATCAATATAATCTAATTCATTGCTGGCATTTTTTCCCTCTGTACCTTTCTGGTATCATTGTATTTCTAATATTGCGGCTATCAAATTATCGTAAAGGGAGAGAACTAATGTTTTATGCTCATGGGAACAAACATTAAATATGGAAAATTAAGATGTCTGTGATTTTTTTTCCATTTAGTTGGAACCGTTTTTTGTTTTTTTGTTTTTTTTTTTTTTTAGGTGGTATTTTTTCCACACTACTTTTCCCTTTGTAAAATGCCTTTATATTAATAAATAGCTGGGTTTACTATGCATGGAAAATTATTGCTCCCCCAGATGTTAGGATTCAAGAACCATCTTCTTTGGAGCCAGACCACCTATTCACATGGTTATTTCTCCTATTTTCACGTCACCTTTATGGTTTTGGCATGGGCAGCCAGACAAATTAGCCCCGTTAGTCCATTTTTTCCCTCAGCTCCGCAGGTTTTAGGTGCCTGAGAATCGCTGTGAAACTTAAATCTCGGTCCTGTAAAGTTTATGCAGCTAAGAGATCACAATATAGCAGAAAGAAAAGGATCAAATTGCTCTAGAAATACCTGGAGACAAAATAATAATAATAATAACAACAACAACAATAATAATAATAATAATAATAATAATAAGGGGGATTGGATTGTGAAATGGAAGGCAAGAAAAGGCAATGCACATGTTTCCTGGAAATGCTTTTTCGGTCTTAGGGCAGGATGTACACCAGCAGTGACGGCCAGCTGAACGCAGGGGATGCTTTCAAAGGTGGATCATTCAAGGGCTGCTTTGAAGTTTGCCATCTTTAAGGACTACAAGGGAAATTCAATGATACCAGAAGCAAAGGCAATTAAGAGGAAGTCTTCAGTCTAGCCTCAGCAGTCACAATACTGAAAAGCTGGTATGAAATGGATGAGAAAAGCAGACGCAGGCAAATGGTACAAGGGAGACCAGAAGCACAAAGCCACTGGCTCCCAAATGGCTGAAAGGATAAACACTCAATTTGCACACACAAGTAAAATGTTTCTTTGACAAGACATGCTGAATTACACCCAGGGAAAATTCCACACGCCTTTAAGAAAAATCAATATGCTGTTTTACAAATATATTTTTATTCCCTGGTTTCAGTGAATTCTGTAAGCTGCTTGTCTGATGCCTAGTTTCCAGGTCCAAGAGGCAATGATATATTAAATAGCTGTGTTTTTTAAAAAACAATCTCTTTTCTTTTTGACACAAGTGAAATATTGAAGCATCTACCGGCAAGCTTGTAAATTAGTTGTTGTTTTTTTTGGGGGGGGGACGTCACTGGTGAAAGAAGAAATATGCAGTACAGATGTGTACTTTAAAGCTCAGGGAAATGGCTCGAAGGTGGTAGGTTGTTGATCACATCTCTTAGCCTTTTGGGCCAGTTCAAAACATCTGCGCAGCTCAGTTGTGTTGGCTAACAAAGTGGATGTGTCAATACAGAGTTTGAACTAAAGGAAGGACTGTTTTTTGGCTATCATTAAAAAGCCAGGAATGCAGACCATTCCCAACATTGTGTTCTTGTCTGTAAATATTTCAGTTATAGGTAGGTGTAGTTTCAGATATCCATCTTAAACAGAAGACCCTCGAACTCAAACCCCAAAAATCTCTGCACAATTTTTTTAGTCCACATTTTCTCTCCTTTGCCAGTTATTTTATTTTTGGAAGATGCATATGAGCAAGCAATGTCAGCTGCAACAACAATTCCATGAATTATTTTAAATTAGAAATAAGCTTTTGCCTAGTACTTTCCTATGTCCATCCGGAGTGCCGTTTTAGTTAGTATGATGTTTTTCCCTTTGAGATCCAGATTCTGTGTTAGCTGGATTCAGCAGTAAATTAATACTCCTGGATGAAACAGTGCAAAAAATGGGTTTCCCATCTGTTAAATCTTTTTTGAGGATTTCTTCACCTATTCTGTGTAAGGGTGAACCCAAGATTTTTTGAAATGGAGACAAGGGAGAAGGGTGAGGGAAAAAAATTTGCTTCTGTTTCAAATCTGAAGAAAAGTTAGTGTGTACAAAAGCATCTTTTCCAACCATCAACTGGTCTAGTAAAAGGTATTTGCTCTGTACCTGCCTCTCTCCCATCCTTAGATTGTCACTGTTACAATGTCATAGCTACCAGAAAGAAACACACCATCCAGAGGGCTGGCTGAGAGGTGGACAACGCAGGTTCGAGCCCTGGGTCTGCTTCAGTGTGCAGACCGACCTCCTCCGCCCCGAGGAGGGTGTCCTGACCAGCCGGCTGCTCTGTGCCCTCGGCGCTGTTGCAACTTTGAGTAGAAATTACAATGCGGAGGTGAAAGGTCTGTGGAAACCGCTGCATTGTTTTGTGCTAATTTAAATGGATTGGGGTATTTTTCAGAGGAAAACTATTTGTCTGGCGACTTCCCAGTCCATCCACTGTTGAGCTTGCAATATTTGTGTTTGCCTTAGGAACAAGTCTCAGCAAAATGATGAATGCCTTGGAGAATCGGAGCGTTTGGTTATATAGCCCAGGAGAAAGAAAGCGCCTGGGGCTGGGGCTGCTCGCAGACTGTACTCGGTCTGAGAAAAGCCTGAATCAGGCCTGTGTAGTCTGCACTGGCTATAGGAGTGTATGATTAGAAGGAATTAGAGCAAACAAGTAAGAAGTTTACTACTCTGGCCTTGGAGTTTAATAAGGAAGCTGTCAGCTTTTAGACATGACTTCACCACCAGCGCATAGCAAGTTGTGAACCCAACCATGTGAAATTGTGGGGCATTAAAAGAGAGATATTGACTCCACTGGGAGGCAGGAGAAGCCAAAACCTTGCAGCAGGAACATCCAGCAAGAGGTCATAGTCAGATGTGGGAAAGCCTTTGGTTTAGACACGAAATAGCTGTCATAGCTAGTAAACACTCTAAGATAGAGGGATTATGACTGATAAGCGGATTATAATGTCTCTCTGTCATCAGGTGTTGTGCACCTCCCATCCTCTTCCTTCTGATGAACGTCCCTCTTTAAGCTGAGACGTGGGTAGTTACCAGTTAAACATAAAGAGGAACATGCTGTCAAATGTTAACCCTAAATTAAGATGTTTGTTATGTTAAGTGATTATCTCCTTAGGTATATGACCCCAAATGAATATCCATAGAGAATCTTTTATAAATATTTTTTTTCAGAAAAGGATAATGATAGAGTGAGTTGTTAAGGGAGGGAGGGCAAGGACTCATTCCCTGTGGTGATGCCATGTTTATTCTGAAGCATCTAAACAAACAATGAAATAGTTCCTCGTCTGGAATACAAAGGCTACCTTCAACATACAAATTTGACCAGGTTTTTGCTTCCTTATATTTTTGCTAAGCCTATATAAAAAGTGTGCTAATTCTTCCCTTGTATCTAGAGAAATCATTGCAATGTCATAGTTAAAGCTGCATATACACTGATCATTAATTGGGGATTCCAGAGATTTGATTTTAGTTATTTATTATTCTCACTTATCTTTCACATTCTGCTGTGCAGAGTGGAACACTGTGCTGTGATTGATCTGTTTCTGTAAACCAATGCAATTTGTATAATACATCTGCTTTCTTTGGAAAGGCTTTTCCTAGGGCTTTCTGAGGATACCTTGGGTGAAATTTTGAAGGGAAACCATGCCCTTCTCTGCCACACAAGGGGTATATGAATGCAACATATTTTCTTGGGGCTTACACCTAGGTGGTAGGGTAGCAGTCATTACCACTTGATATCTGTTGCATCTGTACTCTCAGAAGTGATCCAGTGCTACAGACATATCTCATGCCAACACTGCCTGTCGGAGAGACCTGCTCTCTGATACAGAAGAGCTATCAATGGTCTCCTGTGTTACTTCTCGCCTGATGCATCATGGCTACAAGATCCTGTGATGTGTCATTGTTCCATTTCATTTTCTTTAAATAAGTGGGAATATAAAGATCTCCTTAAGACTGAGATTGAGCTAGCTTATCTAACAGTATTTCAGATGTATGTGCTTTATTGAAAGCCCTGATTTCCTACAGCTGAAGACACAAAACCTCAGAATGCAACTGTAGCTATGCCACTGTAAATTAGAATAACCTCTAGTATCCTCAGTGTTCTCCAGGTATACATTAAGATCAGAGTCTGGTCAGTAGATTTCAATTTCAAATCTTCAGTGTGGTGACAAATTAATTACAAATAGATAAGCTCTGATTACCCATGAAGCTTCAAGTATAGCTCCACGGTTTTCATCACTTTAGCAAACATAGCCGCTGACACAACATGTCATTGTCTAGACTCAGTGAACAGTTATAACAAGAATAACACGTTAATTAATACAGTTGGAAAAAAGGGGACAAATTGCTGCCTCAAATGAAAATAATTTTAAGGGTGTAAGACGGTGAAACTACCATCAGACCCAAACAAAAGTGTAACTATAAGAATTGCGTGTCTTGATAACAGTGCTTAACAGAAACAGCAATGCTAAATTTGGCAGGTAAATGCAGTCTATTTAAATGGTAGAATAACGTAATATTTTAAATGTACAGTTGATGCTAATATATGATTTTCAGCAATTGCCAGAATGCTTTTTATGATCAGAAAATGTGTTTTGCCTGTCTTACTAGTTTCACAAGATGACTTTAAAGTGTTTCTAGTCTGGTGCAATAACATTAGTCCTTTGTGTAGCACAGTGTCCTACAGTGTGCATAATGACAGCGTAGTTATCATAGCTGTTAACAAATGTGGCTTAATGGTTGCTTCAGTCTTTATGACTCAGGCGAGACCCTTTAAAAATTGTACTGTAAACTCATTAGATGTAATTTGAATTGGAAGTTCTAGAAATAGATGCTAGCTGATAGACTTTGTTGATGGTCATAGAGCAAAACAATGAATCCCCAGTTTACTTATCCTGGTGGGTTGTTTTTGTGTTTGTTGATTCTTCACTTGTTCTTGTTTCTTTCTCTGAAGACCTGTTAGGCTGAAGGGGAAAAAATCTGTTTTCTTTGCATGAATTCAGGTTGGGGGAACTTAAAACACCTGGTTTTCAGTTCTGCTCATTGCCAGCCCTAAACTGTCCGGGTAAGCTGTACTTTTTCAAGGACATGAGGCAGACTGGTATAAACAGCTGTCCCCCTAGTAAAAAACCAAAGCGTTAGATCAGCGTTGATGTCATTTTTTTTTCTTTTTTTTTCCTTGAATGCTAGTAAATAGTGGCTGAAGTTCATGTGAACGAGGATGTTTAGAACAATATGTTTTGGCTGCCTGACTCTCAACATGAGGCAATGTGTAATTCACATGAACCTTCTGCAGAAGTTTCTGGATCGCATACCAAATGCAGTGCTGGCCTCATAGCACAGAGACCCTGATTGAAGTCCAGCCTGCAGTCCCACACAGACTCATTTTTTCCAGGATAAAGCTCTTTCCAAGAGCACAGAGCACAAGCAAGTAGTTAGATGATGTTTGGCTCTTCAGCTTTTCAGTCTTATCACAGTGCAAGAGCTTCTTTCCAGCAAGATGAGCGATCTGCCTTTCTTCTGAATGGAGGTGCTCAGCAGAGTCACCCACTACAAGCTTTGATAACAACCAAAAGCGCTCCCCGGCCAAGGCCATTAAAATGTTCCTTGCAAGTATGCAAAGCATCATCTGAATGAGTCGCGGTGCGGGCACGTGAGCCAAGGGGTGGGCGTGAGCCACTAATGAGGCAAAACAAAATCAAGCTTGGATTTGGAACGCTGTATGGGTCAAAGCCAGAAACGTCTCCTGCTCCAGCACTGATTTACAACACTTCCTCAAATACAAAACATCTGGGAAGAGGGGTTGGTAAAGTCCCTTCAAGAAAGTGCACGCAACAGGATGGCAAAGGAAGGCAGCACGTGAAAACTGCAAAAGTCTTGTATGACTCTCTCTCCATAGCATTAAACAAACAAATGAATAAATAAATGTTGCTTCCTCCCTCCTTAGCCAAACATAGTATAATATCTCTGATGGATAAGGTCATTATTTTCTTTTTCCCAGATAATGAGGTCTCATTTGGGTTAATCCTATGGAAAAGCAACCCACCAAATTAGAGCCCCAGCTACTGCCTGATTTGTTGTCATTATTTCTGCACACCCATTGTTTTACCACATAGTATGTTTTATTTGGTGTAGTGAGCCTTTCTGTTATGATACTTGCTGATATGGAACATATGATATTGTGACTAGTCCACATTTTCTGTCATATTTCACTAGCATAACCTTGCAAGTGGTATGAAAGGCTTTTACACCTGTCAGAAAGGCTTACTTAACTCATATGTTAGAGCTACTGCAAAACTGGCTTGCTGAAATGAGCTGCAAATTCAAAGCAGCATATTGAATTTTGTAATTTATTTGTTCACAGCACTGGTCAATTAATTTATTTCACAGTGATGTAATATTTAATATTTGAAAAAATAGATAAAGCATGGCTGAGAAGCTGTTCTCTGTTCATCTGAGCAAAACAGCAAATGTTTCTCCTGTTTGCAGCAAATACAGTGCATGTCATATGAATAATACTATCCAGTGAATAATAGGCATGCTTGCTGAAATGGTTTAGACTGTATTGTTTTTCCTGTCAACGGAAGATTCCTTAACATTCCATATTAAAAGGCACAGTACAATTAAACAAACAAATAACTCTTTCCCAGACAGGAAAAATAAATAACCTTTCTGGGCCTCCCAAGCTGAAATTGTCATGCATATTTTATCCGTAGTTCTTTGAGACGTGAAATACTTTTCTCTGTTTGATTTCAATGAGGTTTGCAATGTGGCGTCCAGGCTTAGTGTACGCCTTTTCTCTACGCTATAGTGTAAATAATCAATGATTATTGCAGCATTCGACTTCTTGGATCATCTTTTAAAATAGCACTTGAGGTAGCATTATGTGCTTAGTCAAGTTTGTTTATTCCAATTCCTCCAGATTTGTCTTTGGCCAAACCCAAACATTAAATAAAAAAAGCCGAAAACACAAGGAAATCAGAAATGATTGGGGGAAAAAAAACACACACACACGAGTTTGACTTGTAGATAAATCACCAATACCAAGAAATCTGAGCTGAAAGAGCTGCCAACAGTACAAACCAGTGTTTATTTATTTTTATAGCAATGAAAAAAAACAACACAGAAACGTTTCTAGGTCCAGTGGTTTGCACTGTAGAATGTAGACAATAAGAAAATAAATATAGACAACAATTGAATGAGAAGAATAAATGTATATAAATGGTGCATTATAACTGGAATACCTCCTGCAGTCTCAGATAGTACTCAGTAGCACTTGTACAGGTGTACCCCTGGCCTGGTCTTGGCACATTCTCCCTGTCAGGTCCCATGTATTCTCTCTCCCTGAAGAACAGACAATGGAGAGACCTTTTCCATGTTCCCCAGCTGCCTGGTGGTGCTCCTGCCATGGTCAGACTTTGTTCTTAGCAAATGACCTAAGTATTTTCATCCTCTTTTTAAGATAAATTACAGAGGGGAAATACAACAAATACATATTTAAGGTGTATTTGCCTATACCAGTTTGCTAAGGTGAAGAGTGCTTACATTGTGGTGTTAAGTGTTGCTCGATTGCCAAATTTTGTTTGAATGAGTAAATGCTTAACAGTTTGCCAATAGGTCTTTATGAATCTCTCTCCTAACTTTCATGCCGGTGCCAACATATGTGAATTCTGCCATGTTTTCTGTTTCTTTACTTTCCAAATTCATTTGTCATTTGTGATTTTTCTTATCATTAACAGCATCTTGTTTGTGATGTTGTTGCTGTGTGTGATGATTTGAGGCACGCATGCATGATAGTTAAACTGCTATTTTGCTCTTCTGGCATTGAATACTAAACCTTTGTATCCTGCTAGAGGGCCAAGCTGATGTTTAGATAGTATCCACTTATCCTTTCTTCATAACAAAATCCGTGGCGGTGTCCAGCAGGAGACAAACAACATATTTGGCTCCTGTGCCTATATTTCATTGGCTTATGCTTCGCTTTGATAGCACATACTAAGGCCTGTCATTATTTTTGATAGGAAACCCTGGCATATGAAGACACAGAGTTGCTACGAGTAGGCAAAGTAAACAGCAGCCTAGACCAAATCGTCAGTGGCCCAGCTGCGTGTGTTGCCCGTGGCAGAGCCCTGGGAGCCCACATTTTTTTTGCTACTGGGGCCAAGAAGGAGTTGGGATGAGTGAGACAGTGCTACTGCAGAAACAGGAGGGGAAGGGCAATGGGGCCTTTTCCAAAATTGCCTTTCAAGAGAGTAAAAACAACAAATAGTTTGTGCTGTTCTCCTCCCGCGACAGGAACAACCCAGCCATGGCCCCTCCTGTCTGCGACAACAAAGGTCTGTTTTGCTCCAGATCAACCTTCAGATGCCTCTGTCAGTGTTTGAGTGAGCAGTGATGGAGGCTGTCAGATGCTATCAAAAACTGATTACGTTAATGAGCTTGTTTTGCCACTTGATGTGCTTCTCAGTAACTGCTCTGAAGGTGAAAATCTGGTAGGCACATGATCTTCTGGGCTGTGAAATCCAGTCAGCTCTTCCCTTAGATTTGCTAATATATGTCATCTATTTTGCCTGTCACCGATAATCAGAGTCATTTAGATCACCTTTGTTTTACACACAGTTTTCCTGCTTTTTTCTTTTTCCTTGAGGACATATTTTTGAGGAATTAACATTTGCTTTGGCTTGTTCTGTTTCTCATGCTAGTATACTCGCTTATCTGTGCTTTCTGATGAGCCTCCCTGGGAACTATTTGCAGCTGTAGCTGCTGCATTGCCTTTGATTTGTCGTGCAGACAAAATTGCGAGGTGTCAATAGTGACTTCCTGGGATCTGAACTAAGCCTAAGGACACCTGAAATCTCCTCTTCAGTTCAGTTTAGTTTCCTCTACTGGTACCAAATCTTATACTGGATCCTCCAGCCTTCTGCTGTTGCTTTTTGTAATACTGTGAGACTGTCACATTTTCCTGAGCTTGATTTATAGTCTTACTAATCAGAAATTAGATTGCTTGTGACATTAGTTGCTTTGATATCCTGGGAAGCTGATCTAATATGTAGATAAATTCCGAGTCATTTTGTTGGTACAGATGTTGGAAAACAGTGCTCTACCGGTCTGCTTGGCTTTTTACTTGGTAGACAAATGTCTGACTTGCCTGTTGTTTTCTCTACTTGGTTGTTGACATCCCCAGTGCTATGCTGAAGTTTGCCATTCTAATTGTTGGGAATTTGCCAATAAATGAGCAATAAATGGGATCTCACCATCATAGCGGTCTTTTAGTTAGTAGCAGTACATAATTGTGATTTTCATGTGTTTTGAAACCTACCTTGGAGCAATCAGTTGCTGGTAAGCTCCAACAAGATGAGAAACCTTCTTTTAGAAGTCATAGTTAATGATGCTTCCTGTGAATGGTAACCATCTTGTCTCTTTTGAGTAAATTGTGATTTTATTTTCATTTTTCAGTGGCTTTCCGTCTGCTTCTCATTATTAACTGTTGCTTACTCCAGGAAGAGTAATTATTCCACGATGAGATTCTGTTTGTTGACTCCTTTCATAACTTTTTTTTGGCTTTTACTGATGCAGTCGTGGTCCAAATGTTCCAAAAATCTCTTTCAGAAGTTGTTTTACATCCTCAGAGATTTTATTACTTTTTAACTTTCAAAAAGACACCATGCTTGCCAGCATAGAGTCTGTTACTTCCATATACTGTGCACCATGCATCCATCTTCCTGCGTCATTAGGTAGTGTAACTTAGCCAGAAAGCTCCTTTTTAATTGGAAACTACCCCTTAACCCACTGCAATCTAGGTGACTTGAATAGGAATGAAAGTCTAGTAGATTCTTACAGTCCTTCTGCAACATCAAGGCACAATCTGCAAGGAAGAGATTTATTTAAATAAAAAAAAAATATGTATATGTGTGTCTGTTTGTATGTGTGTATATATATACATATACTTAGCTGAAATAAACTCTAGGCAAATGTGGTTTTTAAAGATGAGTTAAATCAACAGGATTTCAGGCAGCGAATACTCAAACATATCTATATTTTGGGGAGGGAAAAATCTCTTCATTTTACTATGTTGAGGAGCTTTTTTATTGCTAGTCTGATTAACCAAAGCACCTAAAGACTGGTTTTACTCTAAGCATGTGCTTAAGGACTTCTGCTTTTGGGAATCCTGGCTCCATGGAAAAAAGCTGATCAGACAGTATTTTGTGCCACAAGGAGCTTTCTGTGAAATAAGCTGACAACAGCTCCTTAACCAGTTGAACACTGGAAGCACAAGCCTGCATAATCAGCAGTGGTCCTGCTTTTATTGCAGTGAAACTGCTGCCAATAAGTGAGACTGGATATTCAATCTGCCAGCTGGCATCTTCCCTTCCCCTCTGAATTTTGATTATTTTTACAACAATAACTATAAAACTTTGTGTTACTGTAATGCTTCGCATCTGAGGAGCTTGTAGTGCTTTACAGATGTACAATAACTGGTTAATTGGATTAGTTTGTCTAATTGCCAAAAGGTAAATATAAATGTATTATTCCCATTTTACAGAAGAAGAAATTGAGGCAGCAAGAGGTTAAGTTACAGGCAGGTCTGCAGACTGTTTAGCATCAGTGTAGTGAAGGGAATAAAAAGGATAAACTGTTAAATAGAAAAGGAGATAAAACAAGGTAAAGTCCCTCTTTGGTGATCTGGGACAATCATTGAGTACCATATTTTCCATTTCACCTGTTGGCCCATAACCCTGTGAGCTAGACCTTCTTTTCCGAGGGGAAAACATAACTGCACCAATGTGGAAGCTGAGATAGAAATATTTTAATGATTTTTTTTATCATTATTTTTGCTGAGAAGATGGATGCAGCTGGTAAATTTATGACGGCAGTGGAGCCAAAAGAGGGGGAAAAAAGTCCTATTAGGCTGTACAAGGAGTGAAAATGTTTGTGAGGCGCTTGCTGTGCTAAGCTGGGTCTGTACCAACCAGTTTCCCTGAACCCCGCAGCTATATTGCTTCCAGCACCCAGGCTGGCTTGTTCAGAACTATTTCGGGTATCTCTGCACACTTCTACCCTGTGCCATGTAAATACCCTGTCAGACTCATCTGTACCGAAGGCACTGGTGTCCTCCAGCAGCAAAACTGCAAACCTGGGGCTGGTTTCCCAGTGACCATAATGCAATCAGCTGTTATTGATCCCCTGCTCAGGAGCAGGCTTTACACATGTGGAGTTCTATGATTGTCTTTTTCTCAATTTACTGTCCTTGCCTTGCAGGAGAGATTTGGGAACTTCTATGGATGATGCATGAAGCAGGGTTTTGTATCTTCGATTAAGAACAGTGTAACTGTCCTTGAAAGGGTACAGCCTGGGGAAGTTCCAATGAAAATGGGCTTAAATTGTCTTAGTTAAGCAGAGGTTTAGAAAAATGCTTTGATCTCCCATGGTAATGAGGAACTTCAGCTGTACCTGAAGTCTGTAATTCTTCCTTCCACTTCTCTCAGTCATGTAAAAGAAGGCCAAAATCTGGAACATTTGGTTTCTGCATTGTTATTTCAAAGGGAATCTCATTGAGGGTGAGTGAAATGCTCATTAAATTGAGCCAGCTTGGTACATATAGAGTTGTTTCTGCTAACTAGCTAATTTGTTGGGCATCAGATGTAATCAGAGAACGATTACATCTACATCTATGCAGTGACTTGTTTGTTCCTTGGCTTGTCTATATCAATCCACATTTGGATTTGAGTGATAGCACTTATGCATTACGCAACTTTAAGTGGGTACCTCAGGATTTAGTAGGGTGCTGAATACTCAGGACAGTGCTTGTATTTGTGTCCCTAGTAGTCAATATGGTAAATTACACCAACTGAAAACCTGACCTCCTATTTCTATTTATGCTTATATTTAAAATTTATTGTGCATACATATAATAAGGTGCATGTTTGTATACTCCACATACTTTCTAAGAAAAAAAAAAAAGCTAAAGAAAAAAGGATGAATTGGCTTTAATTCATTCAACTTCTTAAAATATACATAATAGCAGATTACTTTAAAAAGATGTAAGGAACCAGAGGAATTTGAGGCAAAAATGTTCGTGCTTTCCAGCTGAATACTCGCTTCTCATTGTAATGTCTTGCTATGGTTTGCCTGCTTGACCCGGCTACAATGAATGCAATCAAGCAAGAGCCTTTTCCTACTATGTGCTAAGGGGAAGAAGCAGTGGTGACAGCAGTACCCTTCATCGTCACTGGGAGAGAACAGAGAGGGGAGGGAAAGAAACAATGGAGAGTAAATGAGAACAATATTTGGCCCAAATTAGTTTTCCTGACCAAACACTTGGTATTTTTGTTCCAAAGGGTCCTGGATTGCAATGAGAATGAACTAATCCCCATTAGGAAGTCTTTCTGGATTTTGACTGGGAAGTGTTTGGTGCTGAATGAACGAGCTTTGAGAGAATCTTTTGTCCATGTTGTGTTCTCATTAGCAGTGTTCTCATTAGCGGAGCCTTGTGATAAAAATGGGTGCATTGCCCTAGTTTTTATTTATTAGAACTGAAACCCATTGGGCAGCTATGTCTGATTTTCTTTTTTCCCTCCTCATTCACCTATGCTGTGCCTCGCATGAGTGCCTCACTGCCCTGCCCTTCTCTCTGGGTACGAGCCCAACGTGAGGCTCACCCTTCCCTTCCCTTCCCTTTCCGCCCTCTCCCCTTGGCACATGCCGCTAGCTGGCTCTTGCCCCATGCTTCAGGCTTCGTAAAGGCTGAAGAGTGACACTTGCGGAGAGAAACGTTCACTCTACCCAGTTTTAGAGATTAAAATAAAAGTCTAAAAGCTAGACTCGGCGTATAACCTGCAGAGAGAAGCTCCTTCAGATGGTAGTTCAGAAAATTAGTCTAGCTTTGGTGCTTGGAAATGAGCTGTGGAGGAGCCACTCTCCATCCTCAGCGACACCCAGGGAACCCGGTGTTACCGCTCTCCTAAATTAGTCAAGATTACCTAAAGCTGGGTGGAACTGAAGTACGGGAAGCTGAACCGTCGTCAGCTGTGCTGTGGGGAACAAGTTTTCTCCTGTAGCGACCTCACTTCGAGAAGCAGAATAGCACTCTTCTGATCCATGCTTCTTGGATAAAAAATAGTTATTTTAGGTGTGTTTAAAAACTTTCCAAGGTCCCAGTTCCATATTCAGTGTTTTTCTAGCCATGCATATGGGATAGAAGTGAGTGCCTGTGAAGCGAGGTGCAGCAGGGACCCAAAGCCACCGTGCGGGCAGAGTATCAGCTTTTTCATGCTGTCCTAGGAGTGTGCTGCAACCCCAAACTGAAGCATCCATCGCGGTACGGTCTCAGTTTCTTTATTCTGTCTTACCAGCCTTTCCGCTAGGACTACTAACCTGGCCGCCCTTTGTGCTGGGCGACCTGATAGCAAAACCCCTGCTGAGGCAGCGAGACTGAATCTTTGGAGGTTGGTTAAAATGTTGGAGTGTTACGAAAAACAAGTACAGCACTCTGTGAGCCTGGTCTTGCTTGGGATATGGGGCTGGACACTTTCCTGAGCAAAACTTTCCATTTAAGCATCTAGTACCTTCTGTTTCCGATTTACCTAGAAATTCTGGCATTTTCACTGTCTAAAAGGCTCATTAGCAGGAAGGTTCTCATGATATTTTGGCAAGTGTGCTCCCAGTTTGGGATAAAATCAGTAAGTACAGAAACATATTGGATGACAGAAATAATGGATGTAATATTAACTGTTTGTTGTTGGTGATTTTTTTTTAAATGGAAAAAGCTTCAATTCCAAGCAAAAATTTGGGGTAGTTTTCACTTTATTTCTTCCCTAATTGGCTCCTTTGTTGCACTGTCATTTAAAAACAGACCTTTCTGGTTACTTTTCACCTTTTTTCAAAGACGTATTCTGTATTAGACTTGTAAGACATCTGTTGCCTCTATAGTTTTCCTGTTTCAGCTTTAGAAGCTAGTTTTGTGTGTGTGTGTGTGTGTGTGAACTATTGTTGCCATGTTAATAGCTGAAATGAGCAGATGAGGGAAATTGGGGGTTGAGGACGCTAGAAAATAAGAGGCTAGGGAAGAGGAGATGATGGAAGAAGTAAATAAAATGGAGTAAAGGAATGATCTGTTTGAAATGTAGCAGCAAGTATGGGAAAAACAAAGTGTGGTGAGAGGAAAGCAAGCAAACAGAAAAGAGTTGCATTGCCAGAGCATGAGGTCTTCACTCTTTCCATGCCTCTGTTGGTGTGATTGTGTATTTGCTGGAAGTATACAGGTTTTTATGGAAATATCTTCCCTCTTGTCATTCCTGGATAGGATGATTCCTTTGGAAGGACTTGGAGGAGTGGAAATGTCATTACCCAAACCATCCTCCTAGACTATGCATGACTCTCTCTTTCTAAGTCACCTTAGAGAGAGGAGGAACTGGAAGGTGAAGAACAGAAGCGATCATCTCAGTGTTAGAAAAAACATGGACAAGGTTGGCTGGAAAATAAAGAAACAAAAGGAACAGCCTACTGTAGAGACTCCTAATATAAATATATCTCTTAATAAAAGGTGAAAAAGGTGGAGGTGGGGAATACGGTTTTGTGTGATTTGCCAGAGGAAGGTCTCCTTTAAAAAAAAAAAAAAAAGTTGTTGGCCTTCTTATTTCTTACTCCACTTTATTTTTACATATAGAAAATAAAAACTTAGATGAAACACTCAATTTTATTTGTGCTGTTTTGATGGTACAATGGCCAGGAATTGTTTGTTTCAAGGGGGTCTGCTTCACCTCTTTGTTCCATTATGGGAACAAGTCTCTCGTATTGTTTGTGTCTCAAGAGCCATGCCAGAAGTCTGCAGTTCTTGTCTTCCTGCGCAGAACCGTTTTGCTTGGCCGTGAGCACAAAAGCTCTAGGGAGGCACTGTCTATTAAGGATAATTCTGTTTCAGTCTTATCCAATGCTTTTTGTCTTTTGTGTGGCTCTCTTGCACTGTGTAGTTTGGCTCTAGTTATAATCCGTGTGCCTCTGGCTTATGAAATTTTGTGCTGGTTCAGTTGCTTTCCAGTGGCCATGTTCCATACGCTCTTTCTCAGCAGTTCACAGAGTTTAAGTGTATGCACTGATCTAATTTGACCTCCTGCATGCGGCCACCTCCAGACTTTTGTGCAGTTGTTCCTGAGCAATCCCGGTAAATCCAGGTTGCATCAAACCATGTCTGGTACCGACTGCGAAGCATGGCAGCTGTGGGAGGAGGAGGTCTCAAGCCAGGTTATGCAGGAATTGGGGTTTTCAAAAGCTCTCAAGCAGCTGGTACCACACAGCACAGTGCTCTACCGAGTAGACCTCTCTGCCCTAGCCCTGAAACCAGTGACACTGTTGTGCTCTGCTAGGTCTTGATGAGAGGGAGCCCTAAATGTCCTGGATGGACTGTGCTGTTAGTGCCCTGCTCTGTGCCATGTAGGCGTACTATGTTGTTCAGTGCTGAGCAGAAGATTTCTGATGGATGCTGGAGTGTTGCGCCGTAGCTGCGTCTGTTGCACTTCAGGAGCAGAAAATCCCATTGACTTCCAGTGGCACTTCTACAGTGCTACAGATTTATTGAAGTGTTTCTAATAATCCCACTCTAATTGGCTTCTTCTGTGGTCCACACGGGTTGTTGCTGTTGCCACTGCTGCAGAATTGTGATTTGTGTTAGGGGAAGTCCTGGAGGTCCCGAAGAAAACCAAAGCCCTGTGGTTCTGCACGCTCTCCACACGAGCAGTAAAAACCAGGCCTTGCCCCAAGATCTTACTGCAACAGGCACTTTTTTGTGATGTTCTGCAGAGAAACAGCATATATGGGGGAAGGATTTTATTCAAATTCTTAAGAGGATACAGTGATGAAGAGCTTCAGTGCTACACGCAGTATCTGGGATGATATCCAAAAAGCCCAGATGTTTAGTCTTCAGTGGCTTCATTTTATGCTATTAAATTTGGAATTTATTTTTTGGTTGGAAGCTGACTTTTTCTCAATTTTCCTAGTGTACACTGAAATGTTGACTTTCCTGGGGGAGGCTTGATTCTGTTTGTTAGCCCATTAAGCAAGTGCAATGCACTTGTGTCACATGTATGCATTAGTGTTGGAATTGCATGGTTTGCTGGGGATTTTTTTTTTAAAGGATTTTCATTATCTGGGACAAAAATGCCTTGATGCAATAAATGCAAATTTCCTCGGTGACAAAATGCCTAATAGGAAGGTGAAGTGGACAAAGTCAGATGAAGTTGCAATGTAGACTAAGGGGAGGGAAAGGCTGCCTGGAGCTGTAGCATGTCTCCCATTGGGTCACACCATCAGGTTTTGCGTGATGACCTACATCTGCTTGTCTCTAGATAAAGGCAAAAAAGGGCTGTTTCTTTTTTTGTGTGAAATGGTTGTCCCAGCCATCGAGAGAGGTTTAAAAAAAAAAAAAAAAAAGGCAGGGAAAAGAAAACCACAACAATAAAATAAGAGAACAGGGCAGTGTGATTTCATTGTACCATGTATTTGTAAATTCATCAGAAAATAATCTCACAATGAGGATAAGGTGAAGATTTCTTCTGTGAATGTTCCTATTAATTCCAGGAGAAATGCTCAAAACTTCAGATGCTAGAGGCTTTCCTCTTTCCAAATGTCTCCTATGTCTGTTGGTAGAACCTCATATTGCCTTCAAATGAAGGGAAGAGAGCTGGGGAGAGTGAGGCTGTTGTGCCCTTTGGTCGTGGGCCCTGAGTAACGCTGTCTGTTTCCCTGAAATTCTTCAGCCAACTGGTACCTCATCGCCTTCCTCCCCACACATCTCACTGCTTCCAGACCATGGCGAGGTATGGGAAGTTGTTTTACTTTTCTTTGTTCACTTAAAATGGCTTTGAGAGCAACGGGACGGTGATAAAACAAGCAGCCTGCCATCTTTGTAGTACAACATTTATACGCTAAGAAAGCACAGCCATGCATGCCGGGTATTCATCTGGTTAATTCTTGCTGCTGACAGGAATCAGACATTCAGTCTCAAAACATTTATACATCTCTGCATTGACAACACCAACGTGTATTTGGCGTCTGCGTGAGGGAAGCACTGCAGCCTCTGACTATTAGCTATCTTGCTGTTGCAATGAACGTGGTCGAGCCATCGGCCCAGTAACTGACCAAGAGCCTACACACGGAGAGGTGTGAAGGTCACCCATGCTTCTTGAAAGACTGAAAAATAACTTTACATTGCTGGTTCTTTATTTCTTTGGTGCGGTGTATGAGGATTTAAAATGTCTTTCTCTTTATAGGCATTTTGGCTTCCTAGATAAAATGTGTTTGCTTGGTTTGTGTGTCCTGGCAAAACTCCTCCCTGCTTTCTCTTTCATTCTTGTTTACTTGATGTACTAAGCTGATACAGAACTATTCTCAGCAAACAAACTTAGATCCTGCTACAGAATTGGGCATTTGCTGTAAAATTTTATTAAAATTCTTGGATCTTTTAAAATAAAATACACATCATAAATAAGAGAATATTATTATACCTGAATCATCCTCACTTTCATTTTAAAAAAGGGTAAAGACTTTAGCAAATGATCTCACATACATTTATTTATCTTCTGTGTGTCAGTGTTGTTACACTGAAATGTATACCTTTCTCTAAACTGGCTTCGTGGGGCAAAAGTTGTTCTCTGCTGCATATTTGGTCTTTCAATGGCAATATATGTCAATGAGTTTGCTCTTTAGTTAAACCCTTAAGGCTCTCCAGAGACTGTAAACGAAATGCTTTTACGTTCAAAAGATGCCTGAACATTTAGGAAGAGCTGCTGAGGATAGTCACTACTGGTGTGGCTCCTTGCTGATATTACTGTATATCGGAGGCAGACTTCGACATGTCAGTCAGCATCATTGGCAACACCTGGCTACCTCTGTCTTACTAAGGCAGATGCCAGTTTTCCTATCTCATCTATAATGATATTGCTGCCCAAACTCCCTCGATGCTTGCTCATTACACAAAGTTGGGAAGCATTAGGCAATTACACAGAAAGGTAATTAGATGATCCTAAAGACTGGAGTGTGAGAAACAGGGAACAAATCTAATAGTAAAATCGTCTACTCAGGAAGTGATAGGAAAAACTCTTCTCTGGAAGTTGGAAGTTTATCTATAGCGAATAAAGAAAAAGGATACAGACATATTAAATGATCCTGTAAGTGCCAAAGCCAAAAAAAATGGGCACAACTGTGAAGGCAGCAAACATGCTATAAAAATGAATTGGGTGAGATCTTTCCAGTAGGTAAAGGGTGATATTAGAGAAATTCCATGAGTCACTGGTGTGACCCCATGTAGTCATCTAGTGTAGGGTTATAGTCATCCATCCTCCAGAAAGACCCAGAATGCCTCTTCCAGTCCCACATTTGTGCCTTCTCTCTCTACAAGCTGTGCGAAGGCTTGTCGCGGATGTGAATTTCAGTGTGTGAGAAAGCTTCCTACACATTGGCATTTGTGCGGAGGAGGTTGTCCTTCTGCTGGTCCGACCTCCCGATGCCTCATGGCTGTCATTCAGGCGGTTTCAGTATGGTCTCCAGATCGTGTCCTTCATCATACCTCTGTAGTGTGTGAGTGCCGGGTACTGCACCAGAAGGTGATCTTAAATGCAAGCTGACAATCAAAATAACACGAAATAGCTACCTTAAATCACAGAAAGAAAGAAAGGTTTTTACTTAAGATTAAAACATTATATTATTCATTTCACTCTTGTTCATATATTTGAGGTATGTGATTTGCAATGATAGGAAAATTTCTACAGGTTCAGAAATTCAGATTAGATTAAAAGCCAGCATTTCAAACACTTTATCTGCATCTTCCATTTATATAGATTGTAAAATTTATCTTGAATCTGAAAAATGGATTGGAGATTTTAAAAAGAGATTTTCTGATTTTCTGAAGGGGAAACTGGTATTTAACCACAAAAGGATCTATTGCAAAAGAAAAGGAACACCCTATAAATAGTGATGGGCAATATATCTGTAATACTCTAGGGATACTTAAATGCTGATTGTTTGAAATAACGTTTAAGACCAAAATCACTGGGCACTGAACCTACACTGTAATATGGGTTTTGCACTGACCTGTGTGCTGTGGCTTATCCTGCTCTGTGCTGCCTGTACCTGCAGCGCTTCCCCTCTGTAGTGCAGCTGTGACTTCAGCAAACCCTGTCCTTGCTCACACAGAGATAAAGGTGACGGTGTTAGAGGAGGTGTCATGTTCTGCTTCCCTCTGTTTGGCAGTCTTCCCCTTCTCATGAAAATATTAGAAGAGTAGAGAGCCACGGAGCTCAATAGGTCTTTGGGAAGGGAATGGATAAAGGAGGAGGTTACGCTGGAGTAATCAATCCAGGTTGGGCTCTCCTGAGCATCACAGTGCACTGCCATGCAATTCTCCTAAAATGTCAATCACTTCATGGTCCGATCTTGCCCTGCAGTGAAATCGAGTTGCCTGGGAAGCAAGAGAGGAAGAGTGAAAGAAGCCCTGTCCCCTCAAACCGTTCCTTGAAAGCACACTGCCCTCTTGCTCTAAAGGTCATTTGTGTTTTAGCATTATGGTGATGGCAGTATCGTAATTCTTTTGTTAGTATCAGTGTCATGAAATATTCACAATGTATTGCTCATCTCTGTCTAAAGCTCCAAGATGTTGTGAGTGTTGATGAGATGGAACAGGAGCTCTTTGCATGTTATCCAAAATGTTTATCATAGCAAAGGTTGACATGCCAGAATTGGCCAACTGGCATGAAAAAAACATTTCACTTCTTGGGAAAGTGCTATCACTTTGCTGCCTCTTAGAAACTATAGTTGTTTTCTGAATTACAAGTGGTTTGCATAAGGAACATAAATTGCTGTGCTCTTTATCACTGCTTACTGTATGACAAATATACAATCCAATTTTTCAAGTGTGGTGTCTTGAAAATGAATGCGTATTTGAAATGAAAACCATTTCAGTACTTGAGCATCATCCCTCTGGAACAGGCTGGATAATAACATGTTCATCACCTTGGGTTATTTTAATATTTCCTGAAGCCTGCACAAGATGCTTTCTATTTTCTTGTCAAAACATACTGAAATGAAAATTATTTTTAATAAAGTACAGTAATCACAGTGTGATCACCAAGTGCATCTTCTCTTGTCAGATTGTTTCTTCCCACTCGCCAGTGTTTGCAGTTACTTAATGTTATGATTGCCGAGCAATCTAGCACTGGGAGGAAGAGAATGGAATATTTCATTTCTGACAAAGAGCATTGGGTGATACAGAACATCCTTCTTTGCCTCCTAGAATAGTATCATTGTTTAAACCTAATGTTGGAAGAGCTGACTGCTCAAGGACTTCATTTTTTTTCTGCCGTATTTCATTGCTCTCTTCCATATATACGCCGTACACTGAAAGCAGAATTCTCATTGATACTCTGTTTTTTCCATTTCTGTCCATAAATGCCATGGGAGTGACATGCCAGATACCATGTCTGCGAGGTGCTTAGCATGACAGTATTAGCATCAGTTTCTAACTAGTCCACTGTAGTTAGTCTCATAGCTTTTTAGGTTATATGCTCTATTGCTGACCAGCTGGTGAATAACTTACTTAACTTCAGGTCCAGTCAGAAGAGAAAACTGCTTGTCTGCACAGGCGATGGAAGCTCTCTGAGATAACGGCTGAATGATTTGTTTCTAAACTGTTTCTGTATACCAGTTTTTTCACTCAAGTTGCTCAGCTCTAAAATAAGTGATGGACAAATCTCGAGAGACTTGGTTTCATATCTTACTCAAACATTATCCAAGCTAAGTAAAGCTCTGGACTCTGCATAACTGAGCATGAAACCTCATAAGAACAGACTTTCTCATGAGAGTGTCAGTGTTTCCTGCCGGCTGGAAATACCAAGAAAATAGCCTTTCTTGTGGTATTTTGGAACTTCAGCATCTGGACATAGCTGTAAAATCAGAGAGGAAAGTGAATATGAAAAGTAATTGTTTAAAAAGTCAACCATTTTTAACTTTTGGGTGTGAGGCTCACGTCTAGTTTTTTGGTGAAGCTATTAATTGCTACCATAGCTCTGGATCTGAGAGTAGGCGAACTTAATCTGAAGCTGCAAATTTTGGCTGTTTTCTTGTAGTTATTGCAAAATATTATCACTTGTGAGTCACTGAGTATTTCTTCAGTCAAGGGAAGAAACTGCTGTTGTATCCTTCCCTCCCTTTTATGTAAATATGTAACTAAGCACTGCTCTTAGAGTACTGTTTTTTTTGGGGGGGGAGAATATTCTGCTTTCTTCAGTCACTACTTCACATGTGAAATTTAGCTCAGCCGCAGAGCTATAATGAATGTCTTATGCTAAACAAATGTAGTAAAAATAATCTTAATGATTACAGAACTAATACCCCAATAAGAAATGTTATAGTGCTAAATAACCGTAATATGAAATCACACATTGGTTTATATGGGAAATTTAGATGTGAGCTACTCCAGTATTTAAAAATAGAGTTAATCTTCGTTTTGGATTTTGACAGTGAATCAATGGGACTTGCAGAGAGAGTAACTTCAGAAGCTAAAGATGGAAAAGTGTGTTTGTCTCTTGTCCTTCTGCTACTGCAAGATTTACAATATGTTCTCTTCTTCATTCAGTCTGTATTTAGTAACTTGAGCAATGAGATTTCCATCATTTGCTTTGTACAATTAATCTAAGTTTGCACTGTTAGCAGAATACTAGGAAACTTTTCTTAACTTTTCTCTTAGTTTTTCACCTTCATTTTCGTTCTTTGACAGATCCTCATGAAGTCTTCCATCTCACTGTTTACACTGGTCATGTGCTGCAATTTGCTTACCTGTGGGTACTCACATTCAGGATCACTTTTAATGCGTCAAAAATTTGACATATTTTTAGGGGTAGTCCAATAGAGTTCTACTGTTTGCAAAATCTGTTTTTTGTTGTGTTTTTTCTTTTTTTTTTTTTTTTGGCTCTGTTTGTGCTCTTTCCAGAGTTTTCTCCAGTTTGCCTGTCTTTATCGTTCTGAATTGCCAGTACTGCAGCGTAAATGTTGAGCAAGGGTCTTCAAGTGCAATATCATTTTCTTGATAGGTATACCTGCGAAATTTGTACTGCTCCTCCCTTTCCTGCTTGCTGTTGCAACTGCTTGCTGTTGCAACCCTTTCCTGCTTTCCTGCTTGCTGTTGCAACCATGTTTCACAAAGAGTTTTTGTCAGTTTTGAGGTCTGCTTCTGTTCTTCCTGAGAGAATGCTTTTGAAGAATTACTTTCCAAGAGAATATAAATACTTATACATATATATTTGTCTATTACTTGTACTTCTTTCCCACATACTGAAATTTGATAGGATTCTTTGTGCTGTTACACTTACTTACTGGAGAGAGATTGCGAAAGGTTTCAATTTAGTAACATTTTAAAGAAAGGATCGTCACAAGTTCCGTACTTATTTTTTTTTGCATGTAAACATCATTAATTAGTCGTGCAATTAATAATAACCTGCATTCATATAAACTCTGTTTAAATCAAAGTAATTGAATGTTCAAATTAAGAATGTGTTTGCAAACAGATGTCTAAACATTGTTTGTTAGTTACCTACAGGGCTGTTTTTCTCCAGTTATGGTGTTTTAAAGGGGATTCAAATAATACGAGAGGTAAAAGAAATCACTGCAGGAACATAATCAAAGTGACAGTTTTGTGCCATATTTCCATATCAAACTAAAGCAAACAAAAAATTCAGCTGTATATGCATACTTAACAATGTAGGTGTGTCTCTGGGGAGTGATCCAAAATGAAGGGACTATCTTTTCTTTCTCGCATTGAAGACTCCATTTCCAATTGTTTTTCTAACTATGTATTTAGCTGTTTTAATTAAAAAGTGATGATTCACCACTTTCTGGTCACAAAGAACATTTTTATAAAGTGGAGCTTTAAAAACAGTAATAATTTAGACTATTTTACTATTACTCTGAGCATTTGAAGGTGTAAGAATATTTCAGCACAATCTGAAAAGTAAAAGAAAAATCTGTTTTCAATAATTTTGTGTTCAAGGGCGATTCAACCTCTTTGCTTGCTAGTTCTAATTTTCTGAGGCTTATAAGGCTTTAATTTGATTCTTTATCTGAGCATAAAACAAAGACTGAAAATTGCATAGTAAATTACTAGATAATCGCTTTTTTGCAGACGACCTGGCTGTTAAAAAGAACACTACCTTTTAAGAGACACTCTTAACTAAGTGCTGGGCAAAAGTGAGCTTTACAACTAAAATTGACTTATGTTTTCATGAAATCCATGTGGTTTCATCTAAGCATGAAGGAGAAACAGCTCGCTGATTATTATATATTTGATTAGTTGTATATATGTATATATATTAGTGTTTATGTAAAGTCTTGTCTGTTCTGGATTTCAGATTTGGTATATTGGATTCTAGATAGCCAAAACCAAGATCTAGGAACTTCACTGTGATAAAAAGACATTGCGTCCCAATGGGGAGCAGAGTTCCAGCTGGTCTGGTGTATCAGACCTAGAAAATCAGTTTTAAGTATAATGGCATGGTTGTAATACACATAAGCAAATTTAGGTTTATCTTCACGTGATTGTGGAGACTTGAATTTTTATACAAAATTTACACAGATTTTATGTTGCCAAAAAATTTCAGCGTGGCAAAGTCGAACAGTCCAAGGCAGGAGCGTGGCAGATTTGGAGTCCTTCCTTTCTTGTAGCTGTCCTCAGCCTCCCACCTGAGTCGCTGAGAACAGTCGGAGCGGCCAGCAGGAGGCTGTGGGGGACAGCTGTCAGTCAGCATTTCCCATGGTTTCCTGTTTTTGCAAAGATCTTAGCGAACGGAAACAGAGCATTAAAACTTTGGATGAGGGGAGCTTGATGACTGCAGTGGAACCAGGGGAGCTCCACAGGATGTACGAGCTCCTCATCTCCCCATCAGTATATTTAGGTACTTTTTAATTTTTATTTTTAAATAACATAAATTACAAACCATCTCCTGCCTGGGTGCATCATCTGTCTGATCTCTTTTCTGTGTGTGCATGTTGTTGCAAAACGCAGATTACTGGTTGACTTGAATTCAAGGGATTTAAAGCAGCACCTGGCCAGAGGTCACACGTGACGTTTGGCCTTGTGGCAGGGCAGAGCTGAGAGTTTACCAGCCCCAGCTTATTCTCCGTTGTTCATTACAGCTTCTCCTTCCTCATCCCCTGCTAGAGGTTGCAGATCTCCAGCTCAGCTGGGCGCCAAGGCACTCTGCACCTAGCTTCTGGGAAAGCACACTTCTTCTGGCATTTGTTTTTCTTTTCGTTCATGTCACTGGGCACGTGGGGCTCCCCTGAGACAGGCGGTGAAGGACACGTGCCCCAGCGGGAGCACGCCTTCCCTCGGTGCCACCACTTCAGCGCTTTGCTGTAATTGTGGGAACGGCGAGTGGCAGGCAGTGCCTTAAATTATTTGGCATTGCCCTTAAGTACCCGATCAGTCAGGGCAATTCAGAGTTTGATGTCTAAGAGCAATACACACCTGCAATTACTTAAATCTACAAAATTGCACCCGTAGGTATTTGCAGGCACAAAAATGTTGGCATAAAATTAGAGGCCATTTCCTAAAACCTGTGCCTAAATTTTGATGATATAGTATATGAGGGGTTGTTATTTTGAAATGGATTTGCAGAAAGCAATTGAAAATCTCCAGGCATCCCATCTGTGTTTAAAGTAACAACAATAACAAAACTTTAAATTAGCATAGGAGATTTAAGACATTTCAGGAAAACATTGATTAAATCTGCCAATGAAATGAATGTGTTTGGCGAGTGACCTAATTAGTGTATACTTGGTTCTTTTTCACTGCACTGCTTACCACTAATTGCTGTTCTGCTGGTCTTCTCCTGACAAGTAAGAAAAAACAAGGATGAGGGATTTGTTGAGGAAATAGTGACATTCAGTTTTAATTCATTTGAACCTGCTGCCAAGCTTAATTATGGAACTGCGAAACGGAGACCAGGAGGCCCCCAGCCGCTTAGGTTATAGGAGACGGAGATGTTTAGTGTCTGCCTGTGTATTCGGGTAGCACTTATTGCAGCTAGCTATAAACTGCGCTTGCTGATGCCTAGCTGTTTTCTTTCCCCCACAGGTACAAAATCACTGCCTTTATTCCTGAAATTTAATTATTTAGCTCTAATGGCGTCAGGCCAAAACAAAATTACAGGCATTTTATTTCTTGGAGGAAAGGTTGAACAATTAATCTAGATAGTCCTGTCTTGTTTTCTGGTGTGTGGGTTTTTCTTTTTTGTATTCGCATTTACAAACTAGTAATACATGTCATTCCACAAAAAACCTCGGGATCCCGGAATCCTTGTAGCCGAAGTCACCCTCGCTGTAAGTACGCTTGAGCTGAGGGGCTCGCGTTAGTGATAAATTCAATTCCCGACTCTCCCAGCAGCAGGGGATAATGCAGCTCTCCCTATTTGCATTTTGTACTCTTAAAGGAAAAGAGCAGGATGCCTCATGAAAAAAGGGGAAATAGTTTTGGTTTTGGTTTCCTGTGGTGGAGAGAGATTCTTGTGAGCAGTCTGGAGGTCCCGGTTTAGAAGCTGCATGTGTTTTACATGATGTTCTGCGCAAAAACTGGAGAAGAAAATAATAGTCCATAGACCAGAATGTTTATGAGGCAGTGATCAAAATAATAAGAAAAAACAAGCTCTGGAATTTGAGGATAGGAAAGGGTGGGGCTGGTGGGGCTTGCACTTGTTTTTAAAAGAGGAAGAAGAAATGTAGACATTTTCTTAAGGCAGCAGCGTCCAATTGGCGGCCCCAGTCTGAATCCGTCCCGAAGGATGCTTCCAGCCAGCCTGCTGCCTTCTCCCAGGAGGAGCGGGGGAATAGCTGTCTGCGCAGGGAACTGAGCCTGAGCAGCCAAACCCAGGTCTTGCACCTGCCAGGGGCAGCCACAGCAGCCTGGCTCTGGCGGCGGGGGCCAGGGGGAGTACAGCCACAGCCTGGCCAGAAGGGAAGGACCCCCGACACCGAGAGCTGGGGAGGCTCATTTGTGCTATGGGGGGAGCTGGAGGGGATGTGTCAGCACCCAGCCTGAGCTGCTGTGGTGATCTACCCTGAAAGGTATATTTAAAAATATATATATTAAAAAAATCCTGTGCTACTTTGTTAGTGCCTGAGACAAAAAAAAAAAGTGAGATTATAAACAAATGAAATATGTAAGGGTAGGTCATCAACATAGGCTATAAACATCTACAGGGAAGAACGTAAACTGTACAAAAACACAGCGTGCCTGTTTTTCTGTTCTATAGCATTGCAAAGTTCTTGTAAGGATACTTGAACGCTGAAACAGCCTGGGAACTTGGCTTCCCTTGCAGCAGATTGATGTGCTTTGGACTGGTTTGCAGCCATGGAGTGATTTTGTCCTGATGTTCTGTGTGTGGTGGAGAGATGTGTCGGGAGTGGGGAGGGCCAGAAAGATACTTGGAATGAAAATCAGCTTGTGGGAAGGAAAAAGAGCAGCTTTGCGGTGATGCAAGTAGTATTAATGCTAGAATGCAAAATGGACAGCTGAAGATGAAAGTTTTTTTTCTGTCTTGAGACTCCTGTTGGATCTATGATACGGTGATATAGCCACTGGTACGCATTGAAAAAATGTTTAGGAGACATCCATAGCTTTAAATATTATGGACTGATGTTAGTCTTCAATAATCCACTACGTTAGATGTGCCTGATCCCCATAGTACAACACCAGAATACTCGTACACATTCCAGTTTATATTTATAAGCAATACTAACTTAGATGGGAATACTTACTGTGCTGTCTAGAAAGTTATATTAAAAACCACTTCCCTTCTGTTACTGCATACATGAATACTGCAGTGTGCGCTGATGATAAATATCAAATTCCAACTCTATTATCTGTTTCTAAGGTCAGTGTTAAAACTTTTTTTGGGGCTGTCACCTCCTAGTTTTCTGGCATGAACATGGTGAGAAATACAAAGAAATTTTATGCCCTGAGAAGATCATTTTGCTATCCTAAAAAAATAATTTGCACTGTGTTTGATCCAAGCCACCCCGTAACTTCCCAACACATTTCAGGTTTCTCATTTGGCAGCTCTGGCTTCTTGTCAGGATTTCTCCTTTAGCAAGGTTGAAGTTGCATCTGATCTGCTGCTCTCCCAAAGGGCAAAGGCACTGCAGGAATCCAGGCAGGGCTCTTGTTCTCATTGAGACAGATTTTTGGTTCAGAATGGTTCAAAACAGCATCAGCTTCACTGCTGCTCTGCAGCTTGGAGAACAGGGCGAAGCAACCTGCCGTGTAGAACAAGCTGGTTTTGAGATGACATGCTCAGCAGCAGAAGACAAAAAGGAAAATTAGGTGGGAGAAACTGAATAGGTAAAACAATATTCCTCCCAGTGACCAAACTCCAGTGCAGTTTTTTCATGTCAGTGTTTATTAGATATGCTGTCCCAATATACAGTTGTTCAGGCTTTCCCTCAGTTTGTAGTAATGCACTACCAAAAGAAAAAAAAAGACTGAGGACAGAAAAAAGCAGAAAGGTTCAGATCTTGACTTTGTTATCAAAGCAGTGCTTTTTGTACCCTTTAAGTTGGCCTTTTCTTTAACAATCTTGGTGCTTTTTTCTATTTTTTTCATTTTCTTAAAACTTTGCAAATAAGTTTTAAGCCAAGAAAAAAAAGAATCGTGCACAAAATTCTTTCAGCATTGGACTAACCCCTGCATAGAGTAATGCATACATACCGAAATAACAGAGTTGTTTATATCTTGGGCCAAGGTGATCACAGGCACATGTTCTTATACATAGGTGGGGTGCACAGAGGAAGGCAATAAGGCCTCACACGAGGAGGAAGAAAGGCTGGCAAGAGAAGTAAAAATGGATACGGCGCGAAAGCATATCTGTGGTTGCCTCCTGTATTATGTGTATTGACCTAGTAAAGGGAGATGTCTGCAAAGGAGCTGCGATGCTATAAATATGCTTGTGCTAATATTATTAAAGCTTTCAGGCAGTTCAGCTTCATCCACGCAGCTTCCAGGGGAGACGCCAGAGAGGTGGCCCCTGGCCACAGCTTGTCCGAGCAGCACGTGCCTACCTGCACTGTAATCACTTAGTAAGATCTAGGCTGGAGTTTTCAAAGGATTCCCTGGATGGATTGTGAAATCTATGCAGCTGCCTAAATAGCTGCTTAGTGAGATTTTTAAATCTTCCGAACTCTGTTGAAATCTTTATGAGCAAGACTTAAGTGCTGTTGAAGATCGGAGATAGCTAAGTGCTTAGAAGTTGTGAGAAGTCCATTTTGTGTCCTCTTTGCCCTCCTTTATATCTCTAGATGAATAAAAATATTTCCAAATACTTCCAGGGCTGTTGGTATCCAGTAGGAGCTTAACAGCACTAGTCCTGCTTGAGCATACCAGTCTTGCTTGCTGCAGGAAAAAAATGGAGAGGGATACAGTGGGGGAAGAAGAAAAGATGGGAAGGGACTATCTGATTAATAAACTAAACTATTGCAAATGCTGGCACTTGGAAAGCCACTTAAAAGGAGACTATTATCCCTTGCCCATCAGTAGGTTGCATCCTTGCTAAGCTGACGTTCAGGTGATACCCTGAAGCAGCTCCTGGTAAGGACCTGGCCCTCATTCCAGCAGCCAGGGTGGCAAGACGAAAGGGATGGGGTTTAAGCAGGCTGTGACTTGGTTATCCTACCATCTTCTGGAGCTACCTGGCGGTTGCTTGTACAGCACAGGTTGTGATTTCTCCCTCAATTGTTCCCACGTGCTGGAAGTCTGCCGCAGGCTTCCTGGCCCCAGCCTGCTGCAGAGACCCACGACCCTCATATGAAGCTTCATCCTCGCGTGAGTTAAAGGAGCAAGAAAAGGGAGTTGTTTTCTCACAATCCCAACCATTACAAGCTGTAGCTTTGTATGTCAGCCTTCCGTCAGGGTACGTCTTCTGTAGAGACTGCTTCTACATGGACACGTACTGCAAAATGGATGCTGACAGCCTCCCAAGGCGGGGAGCACAGCGGCTGCTCAGCCGGGCAGGCAGCAGGGACTGTGCCTCCTCGTATGGAAAGGATGGGGCAGGACTCCACAGCACCAGGGCTCTGCCAGGGAGGGACCTTTTGTCTGTCAGGGCAGGCAAAGGGCTGCCATTTGTCCCCTCTGCTTCACACCTTCCTGCACTTTGAAGCCTCAAGTCATTGCATTTCTTTAGAATGCGTTAGGTTCAGGAGGAAAAGCAAGAGAAACAGAGGTGTGATGGCTGGTGGTGGTGGAAGTGCTACCAGAAGGCAGTGAGACAATGTGAGAGAATGGAAGGGCCTTCCTTCTTTAAGAAATGAAGTCTTGATCTACGTACACACACATGGATAATAATGAAAATGTTTGTTCTTGTTTATTTTTTAGGTTACGGTTTTGTAGATTTTGACAGTCCGGCAGCAGCACAGAAAGCAGTAGCATCTCTCAAAGCAAATGGCGTGCAGGCGCAGATGGCAAAGGTAAGAGCAACTGTGTTATTACCGGTTTATCTGAACTGTGTGGTGAAATTTCCAAGAGTTCATTTTGCTCCTGTTTTTCTTAGGTTTTTTGATTGCTTATTTCAATGTGTTGGTTTTTTGTTGTTGTTTTTGTCCTTTGGCTCCAGTGCCTCATTCATCCTGTGATCTGTCTGTGTTCTCGAGAACTATGTCTCATGTAAGGGGTTCTGCTCAGGAGAAGGTTGTAAGATCCAGAGTGCTGGAGTGGCAGGGAGGTCGGGAATGCCTTTGTGCTGACCGCACTGTGAAAGAATTGTGCTTTCTTTGCCTCGGAGTTGTCTCTGTTTGGTTCCTTTGCCTTGGAATAGTTATTCTCTAATGGTCCTGATGGGTCTCTTTGAAGGAGTGATTGACTGAACATATGCAAAGTTTGTTTTATCTGCCTTGGTTTGGCCTCTCCTGTCTCTTTGTTTGTTTAAGGGTATAAATGGAATTGTACCAGGTTGCCTGAAAGAATTTTTGCTAGAGATTGTCTGAAGGTTACTGGCGTGTGTTGTTCAGAGAGGTTGCAGGAGCCATGCTTTGCATCTCGTAGTGAGCGTTCAGCAAGGTGAAATACTCTGTTTCTGGAAACCCCCTTTGGCACCCAGCAAAGGGGATGCGGGGGTTACGGTAAATGATTATCACGTGCTCTAGCTGTTGCCTTTCTGAAGGCATAATCGAGTGTCTTTGGGCTCTAGACTGTGTCGGCTGGCAAAAATAGCTGTTGCTTTGTGCTTTCAAAATGCCTTGCCTTAGAATCACTAAAAGCTCTTAATATTGCCTGAATTTGTCTCTGGAAATGATGCCAGCCTAGAATCTCAAACAGTAAAAACAAACAGGTAATTATGAAAACAGATGCAAATCAACTAATAAATAATCACAACAGTTGAACATTTCCATTTAAAGGTATACTGATGATTTAAACCTTTATTTTTTCAGCGATATCATACTAAAAACGTTTTTTCTCAAAAAAAAAAAAAATAGAAAACCCTTTGTGGTAAAGGAGGTTCTTTTGCCTTCTACTGAATTACACTCACAGTGCCTTAAAGTAACTGGATATGATCCATGTATTTCTGTTTAATAGTGCCCCACAATGCAAGCTATGCTGTTTTATTGGCTCCTAGTTTTTATTGACATGTAGCGATAAAAAATATTTGCTTCAAATGGATAAAAGATGGCAAGCTGAAGAATGTGAACACCTACTAAGGACTGTGCTATTTTTTTTCCTCAGATATACTGTATCTCCTTGCTAAAATATAGGCAATTTGATGTGTTAGTCAAGCTGCGAAAAGGAAACCAAAGACAGGAGATATGTTTTGTGCTACTGGTTGATCTCAAATAGCTGTTTCTGGGGAGGACTAAACCTCTAACTACATAAATCTATAAAGTTGTGGATTTAAAATTAGAGATTTAAGGTTTAAGATCTAAAGATAAATCTATATTTGGTATTCTTAGGACACAGCTATCGTGATTCAGAATAGTGAACAATTTCAGCACTTGCATGTGTGGAAATATCCAGAACAGAAGGTGACTTAAAATACTGTCTTTTGGAATGCCCAGTGTTTTGGGGGCTGCTAAGTCTGATGCTTTCAGAGTGGGAAGGGCTGTACTAACTGCTGAGGTTTGTTTTCTGGGAGATCTGTGGCTGGAGCCATTTGTGATTTTGAGGAGGCTGGCGTGTATACTTTTGTTTGCATAAGGATGACTGTATTTTTAATATTTAGCCATGGTGCCTGGAATCCCAGTTAGGTCCTTTTTAGCACGTATGATAATTCAAGATAAATATACAACTGACTTTTCCTATCTCTGAAAAAATTGAAAAGTATTTAGAAAAGCAGGGATTCGAAGGAAATTGAGACGACTCCACACAAAGTACCTCACATTGCTGAGAAGTCAGGAGCCTGGGAAAGCAAATCTATCTGGAGAAACATGTTAGCTCTTGCAGCTGTTAGAAGCCAAGTTGCATAACAGGACTGAAAGACAATGCTACCTGCCAGTGTCTGAATTAACCGTGGGGGCTCAGAAGAGCTTTGAAGAAAGAGGCAGAAGAAGAGTTTAGCCTCCGTTCTGGAAATTTATCCAGAGAAGTTTTGTTTCAAGAACTTTTTAAATTAGTGGTAAATGGTGGCAATCTCATGAAATCAAAGAAAAACATCTAAATTTTTGCCACGTGCTTCTCCAGTAGTGAGAGAAAGTATGCTGAAATGTCAGTATATTCTGTGATGTTTTCCTGGAGAGAGATCTTGCTCGGAAAGAGAAGTTCTTTCTCAGTTTTAACACAATATAATTTTTCCTCATAGAAATCCAGGAATCTTTTTTGAAAAACAAAAAGCAGAACTGAACCCCCACCCATGTTGGCTAACAGAAGTATCTTGCGGATACTTGAGTAAAATATACTCCATTTTATTGATGCTTAAATACAGCCACCTCCCTCATTTTTATAGCATTTGGACACCCTTTTGGCTGATTTTGTTTCGTAGTGCTGCCTCTGGAAGAAGGTTAAACTTTGGTGGGTCGATGCTCCAAGTCCCATCACCGTTAGAAAACTTGTTCTGTCGAGGCTAATACTCGCTGTAACCCTACTCATGGAAAAACATCATTAAACGTGTTCAAATCTCTCATTTTGTTCTCTTGGATGGTGTTCAGCCTAGTGCAAAGCAGTCAGGAGAGGATTCAGCAGAGGGGGAGGAACAGCAGCGTTACGTGTACAGAGGTAGCAATGGAGGCTGGGAGTTGAGGTCTTGTGGGCCTGTGGACAGCTACCCACCTGGTAGGATGAGGACGTTCCAGCCTCCTGCTCTCATGAGGTCCAGGCTCTTTTAGACATTTGTACTCTCTTCTTACTTCTTCAGGATTTTCCTCACATAAGTACTCAAAGCAGAAGTTTTGACTGCTGCCACTGTCTTACATCCAGTGGTGTTCATCTAAGCTGTCCATCGTTAGTAAAAGTGCTTATTAACAGTTTAGTTTCTTGAGAAAAATTAATGCTCTGGAGCTGGTGACCGATAGTTTCTTATCTGGCCTGGTTTATTTCATATGTGCTTCCTGGTTGCCTTTGGAAACAACTCAGACATGCAAGTTCATCTGTGTGTGTACTTGTCCAGGCTCCTGTAGTCCAGGTGTTTTTTTGTTTTTTTCCTGCTAAAATGGCACAACTGATATACTGATATGCCACCAGATAATCTCGCAGGAATAGTTGATTTATTTCGCTTTTTGTGCTAGGAACTGAACAAGCACAACACAGAAAAGATGATGCTTGTATGAATGATTTATGTATCGGTTTTGTTTTTTCCATGTGCTCCTTCCATGCATTTTCTTGAAAAATATTACAGGCAGAACATGGAAACTTAATAAGGAGACTCTTAGTAGCACATGAGTTGGCCCACATAAGTAGGCCAGAAAGCTAGTACACCACATGAAAAACATATCAATGTTCTAATAAAATCTGTAGCCACATCTATTTTTGGCATTTTCAATAGTTGTTTGCCCTGAGTTACAAATTCATAGTGAGACTTCTTAATCTGCTTTGTCATAAGCTGTTGATACTGAGGAGTCTGACTTTGCCTGAAGACTCAAGAGAAGTTAGTCGTCTAAATAACTTTGAGGGTCTGAACTTGTGTCAATCCTGAAACTGGTGGACTGTGCTATTGTAGGATCATTTTATACCTCCACAGATACTCTACCATCTTTCATTTCCAGTTCTAGTCTGCTGTAAGTTTATGCAAAGTGGAAGTTCTGGCAAAGATAGGTCCTTGCAAAGAGTATATAATAGCTTCTTTAGTACCTAGCAGCTGAAAGAAACACATTTATCAAGGAAGTGTTTTTAATCATGCTGTTGTTCCAAGTGCATTTATAAGGATTAAAAAATATATATGATGCATGTCTTCTCTGGGTTTTATTTTTTGTATGTAATACTGCCTTTAGACATCCTCATCACCTATGTCAGAAATGTGGACATTAAAGACATATTTAATAGGTGTTGCTAGCTGTCTAAATCCAAGGAACGTTTCTCGACTACTCTGCGGCAATAATTGCCATTTAGAGAGGGTACGCTGAACGATCTGGTTCTGACAAAGGGCTGTGTCAATAGGCTCTGATGTGTTTTGCTCGATGAGGGAAATACAGAACAGGATTTTGCTTCTTGTGTGATATTTTTCTCATCTCTCCATCATTCAGAAGTTTAAACACAGGGAGCATTCACTATCCAGGTGAAACATAAAAGGGAGACTTTTCCCACGGAACAGAACCAAGTGTAAGAGCTTGCGAAGAGGAGCAGAAAGCTGATTGCTCTAGAGTTGGACAGTTTGTCTCCAAGGGCCAAGGAAAAGGAAATCCCACAGAAGAATCTTATTTATTTTCCAGGCTCTTGCATAGGTTTCAGGAATTGCTCTTATATGAAGCAGCTGACCAAATTAGTCCATTCTCCATTTTCATTTTTCAGCTTCATTTTCTGTTCAAGTTACTTTCCTTTTTTCTCTGTCATAAACCAGTACTCTGAAGGGCTGTTACTTACAAGGGGAACTGAAGTAAATGGGAAGACTCGCCAGTGAAAGCTTCTCATCCTAACATTTTTTTCATCTTGATTTTAATAGAAAATTTCAGTTCTCTGTATTTTACAGTTTTTTACAGTATTTTTCAGTTCTCTGTATTTTTACAATTTAAGTGTTCATGAAAATATTTAATAAAAATGCAGTCCTTACAAAAATGAAATATGGCCTATACAGGGAACATCTGATTACACTGAATCCCACAAACAGTTTCCTAATTCAATTCATGATTGAAAAGTCTGAAAATTTTAGCAAACTAAACTTCAGGATATTGGTTGTTTTGCATATTTGGACAATATTTGTGGATAACAGCCTTATCGACTGTGTTAACTTTCCTTCCGATACCAAAGCTGGATGCTAGGATTTAGAGTTCAATATTGAAATTGTCAGGCTTCGTTTTAATCCCATTCTTTAATTATCTGATCCTCCCTCTCCCAAGCAAACTGTTCTATGAAGTCAAATATTTGTACTGCTCTTTAAAATGATTTTCTTCACTTGTTGCTAGAGCCCAAGCTGGTGGCTCTCTGGAAGCTCCAGCGGGTTCAGCCACGTAGGAGCAGCCGAGAACCGCGCTGTGATTCCACTGGCGCCATTCCACGGCATTTCCAAAAGAAATCCACGTCTGTGCGTGGGCTGCGGCTTCATCGCTTGTCAAAGTTTGGCACAACTGAGTGTGTCTGTGCAGGGCGCTCTGCCGTGAACACTCCTCGTTATCTTGCTAAAATGTTAACTACCTCACCCTGTGCTTATGCACAGTGTGTGTCCAACGCTGAGCGGAATCAATAACAATCCTGGGTTAAATTACAATGAAAAATTATAGCTAGTAACAAGTGAAAGATGGTTCAGTTCAGATTTGTAGATTAGAGATGCCAGTGTCTTTTGTTTGCTTTCTTCTACCAAGTCAACCATACCAACAATGTCCTTTAGAAGCAATAACTGCAAGCCCAACAGCTTCACATAGCGATATTAACAAAGATGTACCCTCCTCGTCTTCTCGCCTGTTTATCTGTGTTGTTGTTTTGCATGAACTGTCTTTCACTCTTCACATGGGGACTGATAGTTTCCCAGCTCCTAAGTGCTGGTTTAGTAAATACAGAATATTTTTTCATTCATTAAAAAATAGTGATTGAAGAAGAAAAAGGCACCAAAGACACGCTGAATTATTTGTTTGTGGTAGGTTTTATCACAACATTTTTTAGGAAGATGTGCTTTTCCAAACTTTTTTTTTTTTTTTTTGAGATGAAACATTGTCTAAATTCAGGAATCAAATCACAGATGTGCTATAGCAAAGTGCTAACTTTAAGTTTCAGAAAATGGGAAGCAGCAGATGACTCTGTCTTTTGAGCTTTCTAGACAATTAAGACTAAAGCAGCAAGCAGCTTCGTAAGCAAGAGCTAATGTGATGGACTGGGATGATAGCAAAGATATGTGACCCTAATGGAATGACTTCATAGTCTCATCTAGCCTGGAAAATGTCATGCTTCTATCTGAGAACTATATGGTAGTCAGCATGAAATGAGCTTATGATCCTGTTCCTGTTTTTAGATGCATGTTCACAAGCCAAGATGGAATGCATTAACTGGAGCCATTCTTGAAAGAAGAACATCAAGTAATCCAAGGGATATTGAAATCCAACTGTCCTTTCACACTTTCATGTATTTCTCCTGAAATCATGTAGGTCAACGTGAAGGGGATGCATCGGCAATGCTTGTACCGCACCTGCCAAATGTATACACAAAAATTTCTTCGGGGGTTTTCAGAAGTGCTTAACTTAGCATAATTCTACTCTCCTGGAAGTGAATGGGACTTTGCTGTTGATTAATGGAAAGGAATTAGGTCAGTGCTATGTTCCTTTGTTCCCAAAAATCTTAGCTCAGCACCTTTCTTAACCACTAAGTTAGCTTAGAAAAATCTTACGGCACATACAATCATGTTTATTCTCTAGCTATCACCTCAAGTAGACCTTGCCATGGTATTTTACTTCCCTTTTCAAGTGCTGCTTTAGTTTCTAGATTGACTTGATCTTTTTCATACTGTAACTTCATCTAAGATTAAAACATTCCTCTGCCTTTGAAAATTGCAATGTAAATAATCAGTAAATATATCCACCTCCATGCTACTAATGCCCTGCACCACAGAACAGATGCTGATAAGTGAAAGATGTAGCCAGCATTTAGGCTGTAGAATAGTGGAATTACTGGGTTCTTTTAGGGTTATGAACTTCAGCCAAACAAGAATTGGCCTTTCTTCATAAATACACATTGTTCTTGACTTTCCTCTGACTTGGAACACATTTGAATTGGTAATATTACTGCTGAAATCCACAGAGCTTTGGCAATTTAAGCCGGAGAGAAGAATGGGGCTCCCTATCTTTAGCACTCACATAGCTATACATCTTGGAAGCTCTTACGCACTCCTTGCAAACCCTTTATGTTTGCAGAACAGGAAATCTGAGTCCTGCAAATGAGTTAAACACTGGAGTCAGATTAATTCGTTTTTCCCTCCATACTCAGGAAACTCCAAACGCCCCATGGAGGAGTTATCTGACCACAACTATGCAGCCTGGGAATCTGCAGCTCAGACTGAGAGAAACTATGTTCTAAATTCAGTAAGCACATCTTTACTCACCAGGAAAAACCCAGTGCACTATAAAATGATCAAAAAACTGTGGTTTTAGAAAATATTACTGTGGTAGAAAATGTACGTAGCCTTTCTTTTAGTGACACATCATTTAATCATGTTCTTCTGTAGCTCAGCATGAGGATGATGCTTTTGTAAGGTGAGAAACAAAAAATCGTAGTATCTAGAATGCTTCCTCAGGAGGAGGAGATGATTCACATGACCACGAGTGGGAGGATAAGTGCATGCTTTTTGGGGTACCACTTAGTCTGTACTGAGACACAGATTCAACAAAGCACCACAATTTGGGTGAAAAGGGGGCCACTCAGATTATTTTTTTTTTTGATTTGGGAAGCAGGTGTGCAAACTTCAGGAGCATTTCTTCTGAGTCAATGTGAGTGCCTGTGTAACAGTTCATCAGCCTGGAAATACACAGATGTGTATTCTGCCAGTAAACACAAATCTACTACTAATATGCATAGATATTCCCAGTGCACATACGCACCCCCTCTGAATATCTAAATGTTACAGTATTAGTGAATACTCTGCTTGCTTTTTCCTTATCAATGAATGTCTCTTATTCAACTGACAAGTCTGAGTGGTTTGGCTGTAATCTAAATAAATTTAGGTTTATATGCAATTTCACTTACTAATGAATGATAATTTTTATCATTGGAAAAAAAAAACAACTCTTTTCCCGTTCTGGAAATTATCAGATTAGGTTCTCCTCATGATACATGCAACAAAGTGAGTCATGATGACAGATGATTTCATTTTTTCAGTCCTTGGACTTTCTTTTTATGTATTTCTGCTCAGAAGGAGAGGTTGTGATGAAATGAAGGGCCAAATTCTATTTGCAGTCACATTAGTCTAACTTCGATGTGATCAGCATAAATGCGAGTGATAAGGAATGTAAAACTGGCCGTATTGGGTCAGAACAAAGCTCCATCTAACATCAGATTTGCTTTCTAATAGTGCACTATAGCACGTGCCAACAGAGGAGTAAAAGAACCAGGCAAGCATTTGAGGATACTTCCCCAGAGCACTCCCCGAGCCTGCAGCAATTTGCGGTTTGGGGTTTCCTGAGCTTGTATTTAATAGCCTTCTCTAGGATGGCCTCCCCGCCCCCAAAGAAAGAATTCCTCCCGCTTTTTTTACATTTAAAATTTTGGCAGCGCAACATCCAGCCATAAGGAATTCTTCAGTTTAACTATATGTTCTTCAAAGAACCATCTCTTTCGCTTGCTTTAAACCTGCAAGCCTGATTTAATTGATTGCCTGCTAATTTTAGTATTGAAAGAGACAGAGGGCTCTTGTTCCCTGTGGATCTTTTTCATGCCACTTACGATTTTATAACATGCTATCAGAGCTTCCCTTACTCCCAGTTCTTTTTCTGCTTTTATGGAAGATGTGGCAGGGTGTGCATGCGTAAATAACGATGCAGTTCTTAGAGCAGCAGAGCAGTTGCTAAGTAATGAACGTGAAGCACAATAAAGTGTGTTTTGTAATATGAGAGCACAGCTGATAGGAAGCTTAGAGGGTCATTTTATATCAATATGCTGGGCATATTGCTAATGCTGCACATCGCTGCAGCCTGGGGAATGGGGAAATGGATGCACAGAGAACTCGATAAGTTTGGCAGATAGTGGTTTTTTTTTTTTTAAATATATATCTGATTAAACTTAAGAAGATCATTTTCTCAAAGAACAACTGTCGGCTTTAGAAAAATGCACCCCAGAAATAATTGAAGTGTTTAAAAAAATAACACAACTATTCCTTTACAACAGCAAGTAAAGAAAGTACAACTTCAAGTATGAGGACATATTTTCAATGTTGTGTCAAAAGGAAATATACCCATCCCTCCTCCCCCAATCCCATATCTATGTATAAATGAGTCATTATAAATGCCTGCCTTAAATTCTGGGGTTGTTTGATCTTGGTTTTCCTTAAATCTTAGATAAACTTAGTGTCTGTCATACTGCTGAACAACACCTGTAGCTAATGGAAGCAGCAGGTCAATGTCTGGCCAATTCTGCCAGCAGGTTTGGGGACATTAGCTTTGCCTGGAGCTACTGTAGGTACCCCTGTGTGCTTTACCTGGCGTGTGCTGCTTGGGCATGATGTTACCAGCAATGTTGCAGCAGATGCCTTCATATCTAAGAGGAGGAAAGAAGTGCAGTGGACCTCACGCTGTGTAGATGAATCCTTATTTAAGATGTATATTAGTGCTGTTCTGCTTTCCCTAGTTCTCAGGGAGGAAAATGACCCTTTTTACCTTGAGAGGCAGAGCCATAGTCCAAAACGGTAGACACATGGAAGATCCTAGGTACCCTAAATTGCCAGTTTCTCTAGCTGTGTAGACAGGAGGAGTCCTAGTTTGATTCCCCAAGTAATCTACACAACACTGGGTGATTTACATCTACCGAAGACACCCCTGACACCGCAGTAATGCAGGTACAACAGTTATTTCCTGTGCTGTGCCCTGTAACTTAGCAGTCTTGAAAACTGCGGAGAACAGTGACAACTTTGATGACAGCAGCTGTTCTGTAAATGCATTTTTAGTTGGAAACGTTGGACCTCCCACAGGTGAACATGGCATTAAAATGTTTTTTTATATAGTATTTGACATATATTTTTCCGATGTTAAAATGGATAAAACTGTGCTTATTTGGGTGCCGGTAAGTAGCAGGGTGCGTCTGTCCAGTGGTTACCACTTTTCAGTCACCTTCAATCTTGATATTTTTTAACAAGATCCAAAAAGAAATACTGAAGAAATGGAGCATGAGATGTTTCATTTCTAAAGTCAGAGAACTTGGGATAGTTAAGGCTTGGTGCTGGAAAGCTCGAGTTTGAATTCCTCATAACAAGTGGACATATCTTTTGGGAGCTGTCAATGAAGTCTGCACCTCAGACATCATTTCTTGATACACTTAAATTGTTCCTAGTTCTTAAATGCTGCTGATGGGCAAAGGAAGAGAAGATGCCTTGAAGAAAGGCTTCCCCACCTTCACAGCTATCTTTGCCGCTTCACTATCCTGTTCAGTTAATACATGTTGCTGTTTTAGTGCAGTATCACAATTCTGTCACTCTGTATGTGGTTATATATTTTAATATATGCATGCACAGTTGAAAAGTATTAAAGTAACCATATTTGTATAAATATATATATATACACATTTATAGATGATGATTTCAAAATATTCCAGAGAAATTTTTGTAATGTAATACAATTCTCCTGAGTAGCAAAAAGTATTACAGTGGTATTCTTATGGTATGTATTGGTGGTGTGTGACTGTTTAATAGTAATTCTTCTAAGCACTGGGAATAAAATGCTGTGTGTTTTTTAGGAATGTGCTGTAGAAATAGGAAGGAAATTGGTGGTAAATTAAATCTTGCTCACATTCAGGCAGTATTTTTTCCGTCTGTCAGCAAAACCTGGCAAAAACCAAAACAACAAAATTGGAAACTCTGAGATGCGGTTTAGTGATTTACTGTCTGCTTTGCCTGTGCCCATGGCTTGAAGGAGCGCTACACAGCCTCAGGGTTTTCCAGATAATTCCATAACTTACTTGTCCATTTTGCATAAAAGGTTACGATCCCACCATTTATCTAAACAGTTTCATAGTCACCTACTCCAATTATAACCTGTTATGGAAAACGAGGACTATCATTTATATAGCAATATTCTTTTATTATACTTATGCAGCATAAAGCAACATGTGGAAGGAGGGGTCTTCGCAGCGTCTTNAAAAAAAAAAAAAACCTTTTCCTGTGCTTAAAAACTGTTCACTGGTGAAAAGTCACCTCTTAGTACCATGACCTGATTCATGTCAGACCTGATTCTTACTGTACTGCACGTATTTCACATGGTAAAGTCATGTTTTTGCTCAAGGTGCTAGAACAGCTCCAAAACACATCAAGTTCTGGCTACAATGGGGTAATGGGGGTCTCATTGCCTTGCCCTCTCTCCTGTGGCTGCTGGGCCTGCAGTAATGGAAATATTTCCTTTTCAGAATAAAAATTTCATTAACTGAAATACATAATGGCTCTCTTTTGTGTGGTCAGTCTTCTAATTCTTCTTGAACTCAGGCTTTCTACCTTAAAAAGGAGCGTTGGATACAGATTCTGCTTTACTTTGCTTGAAGTTCAAATAAATGGTTTCATCTTGCATGATTGTGCTATCGCATGCTATTCACTTCTCTTGAGTATGTAAGTAACGTACAGATTGGCTTACGGGAGAACATTGAAGAGGCTGGGCATTTTATGTCAGTCAGCAATTAGATTAATTACCAGGGCACCTCTCTGCACGCATGAGGTGCAGAGGCAGTATGCAAGTGACTGTTGTTCCGTCTCTCTTTGATCGCAAGACATCTGGGAAGCCTGGTGCAGCCTTCTCTCAAGGAGACTGTCTGACAAAGTACCAACTCCTGCACTTTCCCCCCAGGAGCATCATCTAGTATCTTATCCTTTATACTGAATTTTACTAAAGGTTTCTCCATTTCTTTGGCCAGAGATCTTTTGAATTTGTAGTAGCTGATATCTGAAACACTTTATACTGCGATGACAACCTCTCACAAGACACAGCACTCTCACCTGATCTTAATGGTCCATAGATCAGATCAGGCATTGAGTGATACCTGTACATGCTGTTTATTGCCCGTTTGCTGATATTTCTTTGATAACCCTGACATGTGAGTCTTCTTTCACTTAATAGTTTGGAAATTTTTTATAGTGATCTTTGCCTTCCAAATGTCCCCCTTTGTTCCCATGCCAGTGCAGTCCTTCAACTTTTCTACCTCTGTTGATCCACGTGAAGCATTTGAAAAGCATAGTCATATCCCATTTGCATTCTTCCTTTTGCTATTGTAAATACACCAAATTCTTTCTGGGGCACGCCTGCAGACTTATCGCCATCCCACTGCAGTTACATGAATTTTGAATTTAAGCAGGTTTGCATCTGAATGTTGCACAAGGTGAGCAAAGTGAAGTAGTGTTTCTAGGAGAGACCGATTCTTTTTGTGAGATTCCACTGATTGATAGCCCTTTCCTGTACCTTTTCCACTTACAACCTATCTTTCTTGAATGTTGTTGAGTGGAGCTGTACACTATTTTTCAGAGAGGGTCTTTGCAGTGTTATGCTACCATCTTTCAGTTAGGAAGTACCTTTCCTAATGTGTTTTTCACTCCATGATAGTCAACTGGTAAGCACCCTTTTTACAGCAGAAGCTCTTACTTTTAGCAAGTGGATAAATTACATTATTTTGCTTGTTGAACAGTTACATTTCATTTGTTCTCTTAAAGTTAAATCTCAGGATGCTTTACCAGGTTTTGAGTCAAATGCAGATGTTACATTTTATAAACTCAAGTTTTAAAGTGCCCCTCCTAGTGCTTGCAAATGGTCATTGCTAAAGATCCATTCTTCTGCCGTCTTTGTGATTATATCAACTTTCTGGCTGTTGTTTAACATCGTAAATATGATGGCTCAATATCTTGAATTGTGCCAGAGAAGTCTTGCCCTGTGTCCTAGAGCTTATTTTCTAGCTGTGTATAACTCCAAAAAGATTGCAAGCTTAGTAGGCGATTTAGAACATCAGTTAAATGTATGTGTTTCTAAACTTCAAATGCTCTCTATAATGCAGCATTGCACAAAGAAAAGTGGAAATGAGAAAATGCCAGTAGACAGTACATGTGTCTCTGACATGTTAATTATTGATATCTTTGTTCTAAAGAACATTTATTTCAATCATGATAAAATCTAAATACTTTCAGAGATGTGGATTGGGTTCAATGGCATTGGCGGGTTTTAGTTTATTACCTTTAAGATTATTAAAAAAAAAAAACAACTTTGTATTATCTATGCAAATATTTCACTGCTAAAAACTTTTAATGTGAAGATAAAATAATTAGAAATATAGGCTTGAGTTATAGATACATGTTCTGTAAGAAGCGAATGGGTATTTTATTATTTCTATTTTCACTTTTTTTTGGTCAGAATTACTGTTTATGTAAATATTATGTGGGGAAAAAAAAAAAACTCGAGATGTGCAAAACATATTTACTAAGAGAGTTATCTACCCTGTTCAAATTGGCACTCTTGAGAGATACGCTCTTGAGATATGTTTGTGTCTAATATTTCTTGCAGACAGCTATGAAATCTTGCTGTCCAAATATAAATATCCAGATGATGGATACATGTACAAATATTTTTTCAGGGAATCAGTTTCAGTTGTTTTAAGACAGAACTATTTAAAGAACTTGATTTTTGTGAGTGGAAGCTCAAATCTGGAAGTTTGATTTTAGGTGACCCTCAGCCTTGTTTGTGCTACCACTTCTAATCATGTTTACTACTGCTATTTCTCAGAGTTACATAGCAGTGATTCGTGATTCTGAAGCTTGCAGTTTTAGAATGTAGACCTATATTTTTGACCCAAAATTAATAGCTGCATTCAGCATGCAGTGCTGAAATACAAAGTTCTGTTAGGAAGATATGCTGGATTGTCTCAAGATGTTGGCATCCTGCTTTCCAAGCTGATATGCTACTTCTGTAAGTACTTTGCTGTATCATCTCCGCTTATTGTCTTCTTTTGCAGCTGGAAAAGAATATATGCGGTTTTGTTAATTAGCAAATGATCTTTCTTGATCTTTTCACTTTAATTCCATTAGCACTTGTTCTTAACTTTTTTTTTCTTTGTTTTCCCTCCCTGGAGGTAGTATGTATTTGGCCAAAGTACCTCGACTCTTTGATATCGCTGTGCTTGGCCAGCCATAATGTAACCACCTCCACTTAACAAATTGGTTAAAAAAATAACAATCACAACCTTTTCTTTAAAAACAAAGTAAAACCAAAATACTTTGATTTTGTGTAGACCTTTTATATTTTTAACCCTTAGAAAGTCACTACAGTTTAAATAAAGCAGTGCGGTACAAGATTTTATTCTGGAAGGATTTAGGGTGGGATATCAGGTTCACCTTTAAAACTCAAGTCCCAGCTAGAGGAAAATATTCATCAGTCATTCCACAGAACTCGTTTCTGCCAGTCAGGGTCCTGCATGCCCAGTGTGGACAGGTTGAAGCCTAAAGGCAATGACGAAATAGGAGTCATGCCCAGAGAGCAGCCCAGCCCATGAGGCTGCAGCTTCACCAAAGTGGAAGAGCATGGCCATGTTCTACGAAGTAGAACTCCCCCAGTTAATCTGCTTGCTGCAAATTAGAAGTCGATAGCTTCCTATGGCCTACAGAGTTTAAAAAACAGGCCTTGTTAACTGAAGTTGGCCAGCCAGCACCATGTCAGACCATTCCTCATTGCTAAGTCCTTCATTGCTCAAGCTGAAATGATCGCACCAAGAGTGTTGTTAACTTGCAGCGCTCGGTTTAAGTGCAAAGGTTTTACTCCTAGATGGCGAATGACAAATCAGATCAGGGAGCAACTGTGAAGAAGTGTACAGGTTTTGACACATGAGCAATTTATTTCAAAGTAATAAATTGGTGATTTGGCCTTCTTTCACTGAAAGATAACCTTCCTCAAGTTGCTGCAAAAATTTTCAGTGAAAAACATGGACAAAGATGGTTTTTGAAAAGTGGCTGACATTAAAAAACCTGGGTCAAAGTCCTGCAATATGCACAGGTTTGATGTCAGGGCTCTGTGATGAGCAGGCCACCTCTTTGAAGGTGGCCGAATGCTGTGAATTAGTAAAGAAGTAAGCATGTTTCAAAAGGCAGTGTGATTTAAATAAAAATGTACTTCATTTATTAAACAGGTATATTTTCTGTTCTCCTTCATTACTTGATCACTAACTCTGCAGAGCTCTGTGTGTGATACAAACTAAAGTCCAGTGACAGTGAGTAAAATACATACTGTAGGAGAAAATACCAGGATGACTTGTCCAGAAGTTGGTTTCAGGCATTATGTATCATTTTTGCTCATGTGTATGTGCGTGCCTGCCTGCCTCACATGCGAGCATTCGGGGAGAGAGAAACGAAAAGGTCAGATGCCTGTTATGGATATGATCTTTGTTCATCTCGCAGCGCTGATGAAGTTTTTTTGATTGAATGTAAATATGCCTTAACTCTTCCCCAGCATGTACATCAAAGAGAACATTATTATAGAGAAGATGGACATTTGTCGGTACAATAGAAGCTGGATGTGCAATACTATTTAGAGGTGGTGCATACTGGTGTCTGGATATATTTGCATCTAAATGAGCTGAGCGTCTCTTTTCATACAGCTTTGATTTACCTCAATTGCTACAGGTTTTTATTCCTCCTGGGATTTGGGGAACTGTATTCCTATTATGCACTCATCTTCCCTCCACATACTGCCTGCCACCTTCAGTCAGTGCCACCAGATAAGTGTCTGTAATAAAGATCTTCTACATCAGAGCTGGTTGCTGTGCTGTCAAGGCAGTTACTGTCTTCTGGGCCTCAGGAGGAGCCATGAGTGATGAGTATGGCATTTATTTAAGTTCTAGTTCTTCCTTATGTTAAGTATTGACTGTATCCAAACCTGCTTCAGCGTTATTTCTGTTTATGAGTACAACTGGATGATAATGCATAGTTCTTTTTTTTTAATAATTGTTTTGAGAGCATTGATTTTCCTCTTACCTTTTTGCATCCAAACAGCCTCAGTAGCCCATTAACCAGCTTCCTAAAGACCTGTGTCAGACCCCCTCACTCATTGAGTCTGCTCAATGAGTAGACTGCTGTTGGATGTGTTGCTCAGTGTGGCTGATCTTAGCAAAAACACTTCTCAGCCCAGCTCTTGGTTCTACCAGTTGAAGTCACAGTAAATCAGTTTAAATCTCAGTATAATGCTGATATTATCTTACAGGGTAATGAGAGCTTTGGCAGTCTAGGAAAATCGTAGTGTAGAAAAAAAAAAGGGAAACAAAATTTATAAATCAAAATGCAAATGTATATTTTGCTGCATGTTAGAAACCCTTGCTTTGAATTAATGCAGGATCATTCTCAAATCCTCCTTTGCATGATATAATCATTCACTGAAATTTCCATTCCAATATTCTGCGGACTACATAAAACTTTCCAAACTATTTTAGCATTAGAAAAGAGGAAGCCATCATTTGTTGGTCATTGTGATTTAGACTGCAGTACCTTTCAAGGTGCACTAGACACTAATCAAAGACAGAGGAAGGGCCATCTTGTACCCCAAGGACTGTATAGTCTAAAATGGCAAAGGCAAGTACGTGTTAAGGTGTTAGCAGAGGTGTGCACGTGCTCCTCTAATGAGAAACAGCATTATCCCCACTCTGTCTTCTCTTGTTCATTCACTTTTCTCACTTCAGTGAGGGATTTCCTGTTTCAATTCTTATGTATTTACCCAGATTTCATGTGTTTAAGTCTTACGATGTTAAGCACATTTCCCTTCAGTGGAGCATCTCCAATATTTCCCTCTTCCTTCCCTCAGCAATTCATCGGGACAGTCTTGTCCTTCTGACATACCTAATGGGATTTGTCAAGTCCTTGGTGTAGCTGTGGTTTATTTCCATGAGTAATGAGAAAATGTGGTAGGGCATCTTGTCCTGCCCTAAACGAGACACGCCAAGCCAAACATGAAATGGAATGCCAAGCATTATGTCCTATATGTTTGTCAAGTGTGTGATCTATTTTATAGAGACCCAACTCAGTACACTGAAATATTTTACTACATGTGAACTTTAGCTTCTGTTAATATGATTGAAGCAAGTGGAAATGGAAATTGTCAGGGCAATTTAACAAAGAGAGCCTGTAAAACTCATTACATCCCAGGTAGTAAAATCACTTTAGAAGGCACATTCTTCAAACTTGAGCTTTATTCAGTAAACTGCATTGGTGCCTGACCTTTTAAGAGCTTTCTGTTCCTTGGGAGGGAGGAGGGGGAAAGGCCCTGTTGTTCAGAGCTACCTATCTTAAATTATAAACAGCAGCCAGACTTGACTCTGTGCTTTAGATCGCGCAGTGTGACAGACGATGCAACTGCTCCAAACAGACAGTTAAATGGCCAGCTATTTAGACGAGTTTGATGCGTATTTTATGTAATTGTATACTCCATAAAGCAGTAAAAAGCCAATGTTCTGTGTTGGCTGTATTTTAGCACAAAGTAAATCAAAGTACCCATCACAAGTTTGTAATTCGACTTAATCTTTTCAAGACCTAATGCTTTTAAGAAGCTTTAGATTGATGCTATAGTGGATGTGTGAGGGTTAAAGTTGCTTTTTGGAAAATGATTCCTGTTAGGTCCATATCTAATTTTCTTAGCAAGTTAAATTAGCTTGTCGAGAGCTCTCCCCTGCCATGGTGGGGTGTACTGTGCCCCGAAGCATGCCTCCCTCTGCACTGTCTTCACGGTAGTGCAACAGGCTGGGTTTTCCTGTTAAGCTTGTGGATGAGCTGTCAATCCACTCTAGATAACAAGCACATTTGTTTTTTATTTCTAAATCTTTTCCCAGTCACGTGTCACAAATTTTGATTTGTGGAATATATGACAAGCAAGTGTATTGTGGACTGTGGCTAAACCAGTTCATTTTTTTCTGTGGTTTTCCATTTTCCAGTATCTAAACAGCTATTAGATGCAGAGATTGCATTTTCTTGTAGCTATCCTCCGCCTGGCTCATGGGCACAAGCCAGCTTATTAGTAGTGAGCCCAAACACTGAGGGCTTAATCCAGCAACCTTTGAAGTAAATGGAAACCTCCCACATATTTTATTGGGTGTCAGATCAGATGATTAGTGCAAGTTGTGGCACTATTAAGATTTTGCCTAATTACATGGTAAGGTTTTTGTCTTGTCTGTGCAGTTTGTGAGATGTGAGATGGTATTACTTATGGGAAGTATGTTAGAGTTGATTGTGGGAAACTTTGAACGGAGAGAACATTTGCCTGCTCTGCAATTTTCATGTTGTTTTTAGGTGTTTTTGTTTTTTTTTTTTTTTTTCCTTTGGTGCTATGCATTTTTTATTTCTCCTGGATCTGTCACCCTCTTATCTACAGGTTTCCTGAACATGTTTACTGGAAAGTTGATAAAAGACGTAAGTGAAAATAAAAGAACGTTAAGAAAGGATTGAGAATAAGGAAAAGAAACCTAATAAAATACAATTTTTGGAAAAAAAAAAAAAAAGAACTAAAGAACTAAGTACTTTTCTTTTTGGTTTACTATAGGCAGAGGAACTTTCAAATGTGCAAATGGTACTGAGAGCTTCATGCAGAGAGACCAGTCAAGTCCTTAGGTGACAGATAAAAAGTTATGTAAATTCACAGTACTCCCAAGAAGATTCCTTCTTGTGTATGTAATCTACAAAAAGTTTTCCAGCATTAAGAAATGGTGGGAGATGGTTATACGTATGGGTAATTGAACTCTGCAGTTTTTTGTTTTTGTTTTTTTTTTCCCACAGAGGAATAGCAATCTTTGTGTATAAATTGTTTCATGTCAAGTGGAAGCTGGTAATAACCTAAATGTAGCTCCTAAGATGACTCCTCTTTGAAAATTTGGCCTTTTCGCATCCAGAGAAGACATGCTCCATGCTTTCCAACGGGTGAAATGTATTCCATTATTCCTGCATTATTCCATTATTCCTAGCATTTCCTCTTTCCCGTTTAAATTCATATTTCCAGTGTGTGGCAGTGCCTTAGGATTGATCTTAGAAAAGAGAGTAATTATAGAGGAAACATTAATCTTTTTGAAGATGTTAGTATGTAAATGATCTACTGTCCTGTGAAACAGGAATGCAGGTGAACCTTTGTTTTTTAGATATACGTGGTGTGTGTTATGATTTCCCTTCATAAATGCTCTCTTTTGCAGAGAAACAGTAATGGGGATAGTTGGGAGGATGTTCTGTCTCACTAACTAACTTGCAAACTATCTGCTGTGACAATGCTGCCTTCTTATCTTTCTTTAGTGCCTGGGTCCAGCATTTAAAAAATACTTAAAATGTAACAGTCTCTTTACTATTCATAGCCAGGTAACCTATACCTATTACTGAGGTAGAAAGTAGTTTTGATCGTTTACATTTCTTTAAGAAAGATTGATGTTCAGTCAAGGGATTTTATTTGATGATGAAAGAAAGTATTTATTTAAATAGACTGCTTGCCTTCATTTATTAGAGTTGTTTATTTCATATAAAGCAGAGTTTTCCAAAAGTCTTACTCTAGAATCGGTTGAAAATTGCCTTTGGTTCCTGCAAACTCCACTTTGGGACTCATAAAAATAATTGTGAATTGCTTTATCTTAGTGAAATATTTTTAACCATATTTGTCCTGTCATTTCTGAAATGTCAGATTTTAAGTTTAATTATTTCATCTTTAAGAATAGCAGTTAATGCTGTGTAAATGCTCATTTCAGTGATAACTCCCTGCGTGCTCTCCTACTTGAATTACAGGTCAAATGTTGAAGTGAAGAAGGGGCGGAAAAAGAAGGAAAGATTGCATTTTGGCAAAATAGCACTGTGTTTGAATATTAAATCTCTTTGGTTATACTTTGTCACTATTTTCTCAGCTTTTTCAATGCAATGCTGTAATTTATTACATTTTTGTTCAGGAGAAGTCGAGCTTAACTGTATGTTTAAAATGAAGTGTATGGACTGCTCGGCAAGCTCCTCTGTCTCTGGCTCAACTCTCTTCTAGCTGCAGCTGAGTTGCAGTGTACTTGGAGCATGGACAGAGTGAGTTCCTTGGGAAATTCCTACAAAATTACCCCATAAACAGAGACGCCTTGCTAATGAAAGGGACTGAGCCTGCCCTTAGAGCGCAGAGACATACGCAATGAAATTAGTCAATGCATGGGATATGAGGTTTCCAGTAAATTGGGTTAGCTTGAATAGCAGTTTTGGATGGAGACTTCTTAGTCATTACATGTAACTGAAAGCTGGTCACAGCCTTGACTTAGTGTTTAGACTGACTGTTGATCCTCCAAAACCCGAGTGAGAGAAAATGTATTAGATCGTGCTTGGTTTAACCAGCTGGAGTAACAGGAAAAGATTTATTTTAGAAAAAGGGTGAGGAAATCACTTTTACCTAAGCCATCTAGTACCCAGCATAAAGTAAAATGCAACAAATCACAGTTTCTTGAAAAAATATTCCCAGGTAAATGGTAGGGGTATTTAGAAGCTAGGTAGTTACACTCAGATGAGTTTGTCTTGAGAGACAGCATGACTGTGTGTATTGGAAAGCAAATGCACGTGTTTGTTGTATAGATCCTTTTGTTGGTAAACTGGAACTATAAGTAGCAAACTGGAATTATGCATAGGTTTGTTGTGGAAATGCTAAATAGTCACAAGGAGAATGCCTATAGTGACTCCCTGATGGGATTTCCCTTCATAGACTTCACCAAAAAAGATGTGGGCAGGAAGTACGATCCCCTGTTAAGCTGTTTGGTTTTATTAATCAATCACTCATATTTTTACATTAGTGACTGGGTGCATTTCTTTCGTCCTTGTGCTTATTCTTTCAAGTCACGGAATAATTCCAGGATATGATTAATTGCCAGTAATTCTCCCAGATTTTAGTGGGATTTGAAAGTTTTCAATTCTTTGCAAGATACTGTGTAGAGTGAAAATATCTGTCCTCTTCATATGTTTACGTAAATGGGAGGCTAGAGCTTTATTTGATGTAAGTAAACATTATTAAGCACATTCAATATAATTCTATTGAATATAAATCTAGCTTTTTGCACTGTACTTCCTATTTTGAATCACTCTTCTTTCTTTTTCTCAGTATTGCTCGTAGTTTTTTTTTTTCCTGATGTTAAGTAAAAACCTGAGCAGGAAGAAAGATGCGTTTAGCAAACACAGCAACTAGGTGCATTTTTGTAGTGGTCTGGCTTATTTTCAAGCAGTGGTATGTGAAAGATTTTTTAGAAACTATTAAGATACACAGAGATGAAAAATTCAGCACAAAGAAAGAACATTCAGAATGCCTCACAGCGGAACACAGGGACGCCTAGAAAGCATACTAGTGCTTTCGAGGGAGTTTGAGAAAAGATAATGCATTTTTCCTTATTGCAATACTAAGCAGGGACACTGTTCTGTTCTGTCCCTTTTCATACAAAAATTGCTAATTTTCCAAAAAAAATTTTCCATGACAGAGGATAATTTTAGCTTCATTTTACAATTATTTGATCCAACAGCTTAGTGATATCTTGATTCATTTCTGGAATAGCAGTATTTTGAGCAAAATGCATGGGACCACTAAGGCTGCTTACCTGCCTACGTGGTATATCTGCTTATATCTTTTGTGATGGAGGTTTCCCTCTTTAAAACATTGTGGTGGTAGGGTTTGAGTAGGCTAGAGGAGTTTGTGCCTGGTACGGTGTACGTGATCCAGACACTGTGCCAAGTGGGGCTTACCCTGTGCGAGTTTAAAATATTCGGCCTCTAGTTTTCTGGGGAAAAATTCCAAACTGGTAACTGCATCATATTTTCTCTCAAAACACTTTTCTGTAAACAAAGAGCAGCTTTTGTACAGGTATTTGAAAGAACAAAGGGGTCTCTTGGCAAATCATTAATCTTGCTTATAATTACTAGTCAGCGTTGTAGTTCTTTTCCATAAATTACAAGAGGAGCAGAGTTACCCAAACATCTCATGTTTCTTGCAGCAGGGAGCAAGAGGAGCGCTGATTGTCAGGGGCAAGGACACCAATTGATACTTGTACTAATGTTTAAGATATAATACATTATGCATTACTTAGCAGTGGAGACGGGAAGGGCAGAGACAGACGGGGATGAAAAGATGAAGAATTAACTTGGTGTGTTTACTTCATTAGAAAGGAGGAAGGCATGCTGAACTGCTCCCCGGCTTCCATCGGTTACATGCTTTTGTTCTGCTGGGTTTCCTTACGTTGTCAGCAGTGATACAAATGCCCATGTTTCCCTTGTGCTGTGTTTTTTGAGCATGCGTATGGGCACATCTGGGCAGAGCGAGCTGTTTCAGCAGCTTCCGCCACGTCAATCAGAAAATTAATGTCTGTGGTCTGATGCCCCAAGGTGGATGCTCACACTGGGAGCTAGCAGGAGAGAACCGCAGCCCTGATGTGATCCATGGGGGATCTTCTAGAAATGCCACCATTTGAAAAGGCAGTTGATCTCTCTCTTCCTCCTTGAGGAAGTTCATCTAATTTAGATTTTGTCAGGGGCACGTTCATGTCACTGAGGGGCAGCTCACGATACGGGGTGGTAGCTGAGGGGACTCTTCTCTTTCTTCCCTGTGTCTGGGGAGCAGAGGTGTTATTTTATTCATTCAGATGGAGTGTTTGAGCTTTCCTGGTGTGACAGCACAGACAGGGGAGACCACCACTGTTGGGCTTGGAGCAGGTACAGGGCCACCGCCGGGCTCCCCACAGCCTGGTGCCCTGCAAGGGCTGTGCAGGAGGAGGGATGGGTTTGCGAGTCCCTCTGTCCCCCGTTGTACCTCTGGAATTTGTTCCTAACTTTTCGTAACAGAAAGCTTTTAATTAGCCTTCTTAGAAGGGCCATGAGTCTGGCTCTGCTATTTGTGAAGAGCTCTTTGGTAAGTCAAGTGTGCGGTGTTCTTCCGTTCTGCTTTATAACCCAGCTTGTCAGCTTTGGGATTCCACGTGCTGGTATGGCAAATACTTTTCTTTGTATGTATCCCAGGACTACTACTCTTACAAAGTGTTTTAAATGTACTGTAAGAAACAGGAGGCAAAATGCTTGTCCAGAAGAGCTGGCACAGTGCTTGTGGCTTAAATATGTACAGCATGCGGCTATAGTGCGCTAATGGCTTTTAATACAGAAACATTCAGCATTCTCCTGTGATAAAGACTGCCATAGTGCTTGCTTCCTTATATGTTTCTGGATAGGGTATAATGATATTGAGGATCTGACCAAGAAAGCATACAGTTTCGAACAATCACAGTTACTTTGCATGCGAGGCAATAAGGTGTTCTTGACAGTAGGTTTTTCCCTTTCCCATCCTTTCATCTGGGTTGTGTAGACTGAAACCTATTCAGGGAGCTTCCTTATGTTTTATTTTTAAGCTGTCCATCAAAGTCAAATGCTTAGCTACCACAACATGAAAATAAATAACAGCAATTGCTGTAAAAAAATAAATGGGCTTCATACAGAAAGGCACATGTGCAAATTTCCTGCATTACTCAGACCTTTTAATGCCCTATACAAAATTGCTCTTCGACAAAAGAGCAAAAAATGTTTCTCATACAACCTGCCTTTTGGGCAGCAGCACTATTGCATTCCTCTCCAGTAAAATTTCCCAAACTCTTCTCTGGTTGAATGCCTGTGCAAAGATGCATGCACCATGGGTACAGCAGAACAGTACCCCAGATTCCTGAAAGCATGGGAGGCTGTCTTTTATTTAAGAACAGAAATGCTAGTCTACCCGTCTCCTTCATAACCCTTTCAGGGGCCACTGAAGTGGCAATCCTCCATCCCCACTTTGAAAACTGCTGCTCTTGAGGCTGAGGATTAGCTCCAGCTTCCTGGTATGCAAAGTAAAGGTACTTTTCATCTTTAGTTCCTATTTAGTATAGAGACACAATTGCATAAAGACAAGTATAAAGACAGTTTTGGCAGAGGAGTTAATAATCTAATGTTAATAGAAACATAGAAGGCAGAAAAGCATGAACATGGGAAGGAAGAGAAGTCAGAGCTTGGAAAATACTACTTGCATACAGCTCAGATCACTGGTTTCTGTTCCTGTATGTTCTTGAATGGCCTTTCCTATTTTATTCTCCTTAGCTCTTTGCTTGGATTTTGCTGGTTGGTTTTCAGTATGAAGTACGTGAAGAAGGGCCAGGTGGATGTAGAATTGGGATCAGTGGCAGAGAGTGAGCGAATGATTTTATAACTTGAACAAACTTCAGGTTCTAGCTGTTTGATCTCGGTAATTTTTTTGTAAATTGGAGAGCCCCCTATTAAATTTCTGTTTCCCATATGGGTAGTCATAGGCTGTGATCAAGTCACCTCTAAAACATCTCTTTGATGAGTTAAATAAATTGATCATCTTGCGTCTCACACTGTGAAGCGTACGCTTTGATCCTTTCATCATTCTTCTTGCTTTGCCCTGCCAGCGCTCCAGTTTTTCAAAGACCTTCTGAGTGTGGGAGCAAGAACTGGGACCCCACAGTTCCTGTAGTGCGAACACCAGAGCCGAAGGCAGGGACAGTGTTATGCTCACCCATCCTGTATGTCCCTAGCATTATGCTAGGAGTTCACGTTCCTCTCGTTATTTAGCTTGACCTTGAGACTTTGTCAGAGGCACTGCTCAGGGTAGAGCTCACCACCTAGAAAAACGCTCTTTATTTCTTATTCCTAGATGAAAGCCTGTATGCTTTTTAAATAACATGTTGTTTGGTTGTATTGATGCATAAGAGAGCGCACTGATGTGAACTTTTAAGTCAGCTTGATCTGGAGCTCTAGTAATAAAGAGTTCTTCTGTATCTACTGAAACCAAGGAGTGAGGTTATATCTGGAAAAAAGAAAAACACTTTGAGATGCAGGTGAAATGGGAAAAGGATCGTGTGTAGGACTTAATTTATTCAGCCAATTTGTTAATTCTAATAGGCTAACTTTGAATTTTAGTTTCAAAAGTCAGAGTTTTGGCATTATTTAAGATGGTTGTTTTGTGTCCCCATGTTTATATAACAGACCTCATGTAACTGAGTATGGAGGGGGGAGAAGAAAATCCTTTGATCCTTCAGCAAAATGTTTTTATGTAAGTAGCCTTCTCATGGTGAGCTCTGGAAGTCTGGACAGATCATTGTCCATCTGTTTTTACAACTTTGTGTGATCACCATCCAGCAAATGCTGTTTAATCTACAGAGAATAAACACTTCCAGAGTTGACAATGTGCTTCCCAGGTGCCGAGGGGGAGGGTCACACAGCCAGCCTGCCAGCTAAAGTGTAGGCAAACAGTTGTCCAGAGAAAACAAACATCCACGGAGATTTTAGGGAAGAATCCCATCTCGTTCATTTTCCTTTCTTTTTACAAACCAGAGACTCATTTGGAAGGAAAAATAAAGGTGTTGCTAGCTCGTCTGTCACTGGATTGGCCAGTGAAGGAGAAGGGAGAGATGCCAGTGACCTTTAGAATCAGTAGCTCCTTTTTTAAGATTAAAGGAGTGTGAAGGAAGTGTGTAAATGTTTGTGCAGAAGGCTAATGAAACAAATTCCCATAACTGCATTTCCATTTGGAGCGCTGCTGATGGCTGGAGGAGCGATGGGAGGCCCGGGGCTGCAGCGTGGAAGCCAGCGGCCGTGTCTGGAGCGCAGCACCGCTGGGAGGCTGTGTGGCTCTGAGCCGCTGCCCTCGGTCGGACTCGGTGTCCCCTCCAAGTGCTACGCAGCCAGCTAGCCCTCATGGCTGCTCAGCCCAGGTATACTCAGATTAGAAACTCTGTACCAGCTTTCTCCTCCTCAGATAAGCTTGCAGTGCTCAGGCTCTCTGGCCCGGGATAAGCATTGTACATGTGTTTGCCTGTTATGGTAGCAAAAAGGCAGATGCCACTGGTGCTGGCATAACTCCAGCACTGCGAGCTTCTTTGTATCTCACTATCTCGTATGTTTCGTGTGAGTGTGTTTATATTTCTGTTGACAGGATTTTCCTTTGTGGAAATCCAAACAGGCATTACAGAGCTAAGCACCAAGCCTCCCACAGTGTATATACCTTGCTTCAAATCTTCAGCGCTTCTGAAGTAGCAAAGTTAGTTTAAATATCTGGGATGCTTTCTGTATCTTTCTTAACAGTTGCTCTCTCTGAAGTGGACAGGACCCTCTATTCCTAGAGAGTTTATACTCAGGAATGTTCCAGAAACCTTAATCCTGGGCCTTGTTTGTGAAGTTTTTTGGCGTCTTTCTCTAAGCCAATGGTTAGTAAGATAGTACGTGTGTGAGTCTACCTTTGGGGCCAAACTAGCTTCTCTGTCTGACATGAATCAGAACCATCTCCTTTGTCCTCAGAGAAATGACCCAACTACGCAGCTGGGTCATCCAAAGCCAGGCTCAGCCACCATTTCCTGCTCAGTCACCTTTCTTCAGTGCAACAGTTCCCCCGTGTCCTGCCACAAAACGCATCACCTGTGCACAGCAGGGTTTCCAAAGGGGGAGCAGAAAAGGGAATGAAGTGATTTGGCTTCTTGACTGCTCCTTTGTGAGCTTTTTGGAATGGGTATGACAGGGCTCTTCTCTTGAATGGTCCCCAAGTACAGAAGAATAAATCTTGCCCAAAGGCATGGTTTTCCCTGGCTGCAGCAGTTTCAAAAGCAAGATGCCCATGGAGCCAGGATTCCTTCTGTGTTTTCTCATCCCATATTTAAGGCTTGGTGGTTTTAAAATGTAAGTAAATGTTTCCCATCTTTGCCTCTAATCCATAAATATCGCGTATCATCTGAGCTGCTGAAATTAATCAGTGCAGTGAAGAAACCACACACACACCCCAACTGGCCTTCTTTTATGGCTGGACTGGGCCAAGAGCTCTGCCTGCCAGCAGTGGCCATCACTGCCAAGTGCGAGTCTACTGGATGAGCAGCAGTAGGTTCATGAAGTGTTTTGCCACCATAGCTGAAGCCACTGAATATGGATATTGGCAGGATCACATTGCAAGGGTGTTATGTGATCGGAGCGGCTCCTTCTTAGAAAATAGCTTTTAAAATGTGGACTGTGGAGCTAGCTCAGGACTGAAAGTTCTTGTGTATCTGACTGAAGGCTCTATAAACTAAAGACAGCCCATACAAGATGTAAAAGCTGGGAAAACTCCATCCCCTGAAATGGCAGGGGACAAGTTCAGGGTTGGCACACTTCTATTCTGGACAAGAAAAGTCATACCCATTTTTCTTGCCACCTAGGAACACCAAACAATTGAGATTACTGTGTTTTGTCTCTGTTTGCTAATCAAAGTGGGAGATAAAACTACTTTTTCTTAGGCTACTTAGAACTGCATCAACTGTTTCCATATAGCTAATTACCTGTAGCAAGGAAGGAAGATGAAAATGTAAAAATAATCCCTGGTGTCATTTTGTTACCCGTATGTATTTTTCTAACTTATCATGATTTTCTGTTAATCTAGAGGGCATTCTATATTTGCCACCATGAAGTCTAAAAGCAGTAAGGAACAAAGATAATTTGTGAATTACATCACTTCAGAACAGATCTTTGAGATTCAACTGTGAGGCCAAAGTCACAAAGCACTGTTTTTGACACAAGATGCTTTATCATCTGCAGAGCTTAAGTTCTGTTTCTTCTTTGAAAGCTGGGAGATGCCTGCTGAGAACTGGTTTATGTCAGGTTGACCTTACCAGCAAGAGACACTGTGAGCAAAGGTCTTTAGAAGGGGTGCTGATGAAACACTTATTTATTTACCAGTCTGTTACTGATAGTGGTCCTTTGAGACATAACCTCAGCAAATTCATATAATGGCAAAGGAAAGAATAGGGGAAAACTACTTTCTCTGGTCAATATGTATTATTTAGATTTACTATCTAAATATGTACATGTAGTTATATATATTTACACACATATATACACAGATCTAGAAAGAGAGAGGACTTCCCCCCCCCCCCCCCCCAAGTGGTAAAATGCTTGCCAGGATTCAGAGCTGTGGCATAGGATATGTTGCATATCTAGGTCTGATATTTCAGATCTCACTCCTCTCCACGTTGCTGGGGCATGGATGACACAGTGGGTAGTGCTGACCCCCTTGGTTAAGAGGTGACATAGCCTACTGGGCTCAAATTTGGGATCACGCGGATGCCGTTCCATGCTATGTTGCTGGTCTGCTATGCGACGCCAGCCAACTCATTGCTTCTTGCTATCTTTCTGTTACTCCCTCTAGCTTTTATTCAGTCTGGTAATTTTCTCTTCAGGACACTTCCATGCTTTCTGTCTGTGCAGAACATTGCACAGAGCACCTCTGTTCTTGGCTTCAGTTACTGCAGCATAAATATTAGCGAAGAGAAAGAGAGCAGCACTTCTCTCTGGTTGTTCCTCAGTGCTTTTCCACTGCACTCTAGGGGATACTGTGGCCAGGTTGACACGAAATTTGGAAATGGATAGAAGGAAAGAGGAAAGGGGCTTTTCTCAAAGTGATCCTGCTCCCTTAGCATGTTGTAGATCCTGCTGCTGTTAAGCTGGACGTTAGCTTCCCATGTGTGGTGGAGCTGGTGACTCTGCTGGTAATACACCTGCTTAAGTGCTTTTTGCTGGATCGTAGCCTGAACAAATTGTGAATTCCTTATCCTCTCGTATCTACATTACTGCGTGCTTCAGAGCTGTAGCAAGGCATTTTAGTGTCCGGGATAACACCTTGTACTTGGCAGCTCTCCTGCTCCCCCCGCGTGGTCTCCAGAGCATCAGCACCTGGCTTGGGGGAGGCTCAGGAAGCACGTACCAGCCGCAAGGCAAGCAGCTTCAGCCCACCTGCACGCCTGCCTGGCTGCCGGCCCCGCTGCCGGCCCTGCTGTGTTCTTCTCCCCTCTGTCTTCGCCTGGAGATGAACACAAACGGGCAGGGAGGGCGCTGCTTTTGCCATTTGAAAGGGGCTGCTCTTGCTTCCTGTGTGAAAAGGTTTGGGCAGTGGCCAGAGGCAAGTGGCTGGGATGCTCCCACCGTTTGGATGCTCCTCCTCTCCCTGGCTCTGTCATTCCCCAGAAGATTGCCCTGCCCTGCCCCTCGCCATGCTTCTGTCAGTGTCAAAAACTAGCAATCTGCCTGTGAGCAATCACCGCTTCCGAGGAGGAAGTTTTACATGGCTTGATCTTATTTATTTAGATTGGTCCCAAATTCACCATTACAGTTGATCCATTTATAGAGCAGCCCTGTAGTTTTGACAGTAAGCCCTTGTAGGTATGTCTACCTCCAGGAAAGCCTTTGAGATGATTGAAATGTAATTAAAAAGTGAAGGCCAGATGTTTCTTCCCAGATTATGTTTTCAAGATCACAACAGTCCTTTCAAAAGGGAGGAGAGGGGAAGAGAAACAGGAGAGAGCCTCTGCTGGTCTGCTTTAACAAGGGAATTTCCTGAAGAATATGCAAGCAAAGTCTGGATTTTTCTTTTTCCTTTCATACTGGAGTTTGTAAATGGCTTGAAATGATAATAAAACAAAGTGGACTTTCCGTTCCATTCTGCAAAGCCAGCAGATGTGTTTTTCCCCAGTGCACCTGCTTTGTTGCTCAGCCTTTCCAAAAAAAAAAAAAAAAAAATTTTTTTTTTTTTCCTGGAACAGTGCTTTACTAGTATATTTTTTCTTCCATAATTTACCACAATGAAAATGTTTTCTTGGATATACTTTTTAAAATCCTTCATTCCATTCTGTAAAGGCAAATAGAGATGTAGAGGAGTTGGAGGGAGAGAACCCACATAGATCAAAAGCAAAAAGAATGCTTGAATATTTGCAAATCCTTTACAGTAAAACTGCCAGGAAACACACAACATTAATGTAATTATGGCATGGAACTGGCTAATTAGGCAAGATATGCTCCTACCAATGTTAAGCAAAACACTTCCTGTATAGAAAGAAGGATGACTTGATAGGTTGAGGTTTCTCCCAAGTATTTAATTTTATTCTGTGGTCTTGGTTTCATGTTGTCCTTGTACAGTATTTGACATGGAAAAGCACTGTCAAAAAGAGCTGGTTTTTTTTTGTTTGTTTTTTGTTTGTTTTTTTTTCTCCAAGATGGTGTGATGCTTTGTAGACAGCAAGTATGTAGGCAAATGTTTGCTTGCTATCTTTATGAAAGGTTAGGCACAGATATGCTGCTTCTCACCAATTTAAGCTGACTTTAATAATTCAAATGTCTACATATACACATGTTTACATACACTAAATGTCCTACAACTTCTGTCCAATGAGTAAGTTTTTCATTATTTTGGGCAGCACGCACATTTGACATGACTATGAAAGAAGGAGGTCTTGGTTAATGGTCACTAGGACCACATTGCTATAAGTTCTGGTTCAAAGTAGAACCTACTGTAATGTTTTTTGCTTCATATTGTTGGTACCTCTGAGGGCATGTTCATTGTGAAAATTATTCTGTCCTCATGAATAAAACCAAATTCAGTTGTTCTATGTTTTTTTTTTTTTTTTTAATAAAAGGAAATGATTAGTCAGTCCTAGTCTTCCTAAACCAGAAGAGTATAAATACTTAAGTGAGTCTTCTCTCTGGAAATAGCTGCTAGTACTCCACAGAAAACATGAAGAAATTTTTAGCAGCAGGATCCATGTAATATTTTTTTTAAACTGATGCTTCAAAGTATTGAAGTTTTCCATCCAGACTTGGGCAGTAGTGAGCAGTCAACCTTTCTAGAGTTGATGAGGACTGAATGATGTTGTGTTTATTCTTCATGTACATTGCTGCTAAGAATGATGCCAGAGTGAGGCAATGGGACCAAAGTGGTTTCTGATCTTGAACTCCTCATTCACGTGCTTCATCTTTAGATAAGCATAATCCTGTTAAATTGATTAACAATGAAAAACGAGTCTGTTGTTTTCATCCGTGAGTTGCTTACTGAGCTGAGAACTTTAGAGCTTGCCCAAGTCCAGCGTTCAGGTTATGTCTACAGTAAGAAGCAGTATGGACTAATGGGAGCAGACCTGTGGAGAGAAAAAGTGCTGCAGAGCTGACATCCACTGTGTGCAATTTCAGCAGGATTTTATTTCAGACTAGTTCTAGTCTGGTCCTGCATGCCTGTTAGTGGTGGAAATACATCACGTGTAGTCCTGGATTCATCTTCTGGGTAAATTTAATCTGAAAAGAGCTGAATTCATGTGCTCCACAACTGACTCCATAATGAGAACCAGCACATGACAAGAGGGAATAATTAGGACATTTGCATCAAAGACACATTCCTGATTCACACTAAATTACAAATGTAGACACAACCTCAGTGAGCTTCATGCTTGTTTATATTCAAGCTACTTTGCACCTCTTGGAAAATGTAAAAGACAAGTGAGAGTAGATTAGGCTATCGGAATAATTGCACACTGTGTAAGTGAGAATTGAGGCCAATATGTTGCTTTAATTTATGTTGTAAATAATGCAGCCATTATACGAAAAAAGAGCTTAATAGAGCAAATAGATTACTTTATAAGGTTAAATGGAAATACCAGATTGTCTTTTGCCTCTATTGTTATCTGTAGATTACAGTGCAGACTCTGTTTTGTAGTTACATCAGCTCTGGATGTGTGATGGCCCTTTGGCATGAGACTCCTTCCCAATATATCCTTAGAATGTCATGGTGTGTACTGTCTACAATAGCAGTTACCTACAAACATGGACAATCATATTGGTTTGGGTTGGAAGGGACCTTAAAGACCATCTCATTCCAACCCCCCTGCCATGGGCAGGGACACCTCCCACCAGACCAGGTTGCCCAAAGCCCCATCCAACCTGGCCTTGAACACCTCCAGGGACGGGGCATCCACAGTTTCTCTGGGCAGCCTGTGCCAGTGCCTCACCACCCTCAGAGTAAAGAATTTCTTCCTTATATCTAATCTAAATATCCCCTCTTTTAGTTTAAAGCCATTACCCCTTGTCCTATCCCTACACTCCCTGACAAAGAGTCCCTCTCCAGCTTTCCTGCAGGCCCCCTTTAGGTACTGGAAGGCCGCTATAAGGTCTCCCTGGAGCCTTCTCTTCTCCAGGCTGAACAACCCCAACTCCCTCAGCCTGTCTTCATAGGAGAGGTGCTCCAGCCCTCTGAGCATCTTCTCTAGGCCCTCCCTAGAAGAAAAAATATTGCCTATGTTTTGGATTCTTTGTAGAGTATCACTTCAATGATTTATGAATGACTAATATTATCATGGAGGTTTTTTTTTTTTTTTTTCATTATAATGTCTGCCATTGTGTCTCTTAGGATAGGGTCTGGGCTGAGGACCTGCAAAGCACAAAGCATGGTATGGTATAGCTTAGGCTAAGGTGTTCAGTGCTCATGTTGAGTAGGGCTGCAGGCTTGTGGACTCAGGCACAGAGTTAATACACATTTACTAGAGGATCACATTAATGTTTTTGCACATTTCATTTTAAGGATGTGGGGAGTTCTATAAGGACAGGTATGTCCAGGTACTTAAAGGCTAGACCATGAAGTATAGTTAGGTGACCTGTGTGGTGCCAGAGCTGGTCAGTGGCAGAGAAGCAAGCAGCGTTAAGATGCCTTTTTCCTCTGGCCTCCTTTCTTAACTAGACTAAATTTTTTTTTTTTTTTTTTCAAATTGCAGCTATTTATAAGAGATTCTCATCTGGGCTGTCTCTCCTTAGATATGCTATCATGACAGTCCCCTGGCTCCCAAAAACTGTGCTCTAATCAACCTCATTGACACCTATATAATTAAATGGGGAGACAGGAGGCTGAAGAAGGGGGAAGTAGAAAAGATGATAAAGTAACAAGGAGGACTTCAAAACGGAGCTCTGAAGTCTCTGGAGCCACTTCTGACAGCAGAAGGTTGGCAGTTTCTGAATTCTCAGGATTTTTTTTTTTTTTTTTAATTGGGCAGGAAAAAAAACAACGATCAGATATTTGCTTGTTGTATAATGGTTGGCTGCTACATGTGTTCTTCCCTCAGTATTTTATATCAGTGATGTAGATTACCGTAGTGGAGAGTATCGCCGTAGACCTCTGTGTCATCTGGAGCTTTGGAGCCCTATCTTAGAATGTAAAATATTTTGAAATGCGCAAAACCAGCCTGAACTTCCTCCTCCCTCTCAAATCCTGTTGTTTCTGCTTTCACTCCTTATCTCTCTTGGCTTGTTCCTCCTCCCCAGTCTCTTCTAGTCCCAGATGCTAAAATACCTGCTGAACAAATTTTGATTACGGTTTGGAAAAGAAAAGTTTTGCAAGCAGTTGAGGGAGAGGAGAAGGGGTGCCTTTGCTTCATTTCTGGCTGATTTGAGACATAACCAGTCCCAGACGCTTGATAGAAAAAGCCCTGAGAGCTCCCAAACTTCCCCAGCACCACCCGTCTCACTGTACATGATGGTGCCTGTGCACGCATGCATTTTCAGCCTGCTAGACGTGTTAACCCTGCAGCAAGAAACCTAAAATAAATTAAGAGTTGTGAGAAGATCGCTATCTGCCACAGCACTGACAGTGTCCTCATTTGTAGTAGGTGCCTCAGAGGGAGGCTCCGTGGTGCAAAGCGAGTTGGCTGGCAAAGGACAAAGGGAGTCGCTGGGGGTGCTGGGTGCTGGCCCCTGCCTGTGGACCTGATGGAGTTGGTGGCGGGCGCATGTTGCTGTGGCTTCTGCCCTGGTGCTGCAGTGCGTGCCGAAGCTTCAAAACCCTTCACTGGGAACCGTATGGAAAAACAAAGTTGTGCCAGACCGTCTGGCCTGTTCTGTTTGTTTTCCCTTTTTTATTTTTTTTCTTCCCCCAGTGTTCTCGCTGCAAGCTGGAGGAGGATTCCTCGGCAGCTCTCCTACGAGCATGCTACAGGGGAAGAGCATATGGAGCTGTCCTGCTGCGGCTGCCTGGCTTCCCAGCTCTGCTCATGAGGGTTTTTTAGGCGTGACTCCATCTATTCCTGGCAGCATAATCCTGCAGCCTGGCCTCCCAGGCCAGGGGTGCTGGCTAGCTTCAGCCCCCTGGGCTGGGCCACGTTTGTCCCTCTCACCCAAAGGCTGCTGCAATATATGCTTGTATCTTCTTATCCTTACCTGAAGGGTTAGATAGGTATTTAGGATAATAGGATTTGTTCTCTAACTTCTGATTTTAAAATCATGATTTTAAATAGTCTGTGCCACAGGCTGACGTCTGTTGCTTCCTGGTTTTCTGGTGTCCTTTTCATCCTTTGGACTCCTGGTTAGTGCCTGTCTTGGAACAGGGTTATGCAGTGTTTCTGTATTTGGTTTTTAATACCCCAAGCAGGACACATGCTGGTGATTATCTCAGCAAGTCTGTCTTGGACTCAGTACCTGCAGCTCTCTGCCCTCTGGGAGCACCGTGAACAGTGACCATCATAAATGACCAAAAGCTTTCTTAAACCAAAGGGCTGTTCCCTGGGTACCGGAACACTGAAGAGAACACAGATCCAAACAAAAAGTGTGTGGGCATTATGTCTCCTTTAAGCTTTAGGAGAAGGCCAAATTCCTTCAGATTTTCTCTGGTCTCTGTCGCGTGCCATCTTGGCCAGCACCTGAAAATTGTTTCCTGCTTCCTCTCCCCTTCCTATCAAAAATTGTTTACTGTTATCCTCCCTCTCAATCTTTCAGCGCTTGCTCATGCAAACTTGTGCTTGAGAGGAGATCCAGGCCCCTCAAAGCTGGTTGCTTTCCCCGTTGTAGCTCAAGATGGCTGCTTTGAACCCTGGCTTGTGTTCAGCTTCATCAAGGCAGACAGGAGGTAGATTTGAATCATTTACTGTGATTTTACGGCAGTTTTGTCACTGCCCATGTTACGTGTGCTGTTCACTGCATTATTCTCCAATATCTTCATGGCCACTGTGGACCCAAGGCTGCCTCCCTGTGTGCTCCCTAGTTAGCTGTGTGCTAATTAGCAGGTCTTCTTGATGGGACCTGCATAGCACCCGTGGGTCCAGCCTCGGCCGGTGACAGCATTAGCGGTTTCCGGCCTGAGAGTGTCCAGAGGAAAACTGTAAAATGAGCGTGGCCCAATGAGTCTAAAGCTCTTCTTCAGCTCATGGTAGGATTTTCAGTGTGCTGGAACACAGGAGATATATTATTTATCTTCATGTGCTGTATTCATTACCTGTGTAAGATTGCTCACAAAGCACTCTAAGAGCTTTGAGAGGTAAATTCTGCCAGAACAATGACTCAAAGCTTTAGTCTGCTAAGAAACTTTAACGAGTGTATGTTTGTTTACTGTGTTAAATTATTATTTGGTAATGGAAGAAAATAGGAAATGACTCAGACTGCAATAAAAAGTATTTTTTTCCGATTGTAGCAAATGCATTACATAGCAGTTTGTGGTTTATAAGTTAATAAATAATGAAGGATACTATTTCAAATAAACCTGTTTTGTTTTGCATTGTTTTTGAAATGTCAATGCAGGACATGTGTCAAAAGGTAGAAGTAAATGGAGAGACCTTACAGAGGTAAAACACAGGCAAGCTTTGATGATCTCAGAATCTTTTTCTGTTTTTTATTTTCTTGCTGTGCTTTGCGGTTTGCCCATTTCAGAGTTCTTATCCATTCTCCTTGTTTATAAGGGGATTTTTTTTGTTTGATTCCCATGCGTTTGCCTGCAAAACATTATCAGTAAGCAGAAACTAATTGTCTGCACTGTACAGCTCTCTTGGGACGTTGAGCTTCTCAAGGTTCACTTGGTTATATTGTTGCCTTTCTTTCCATTTTCGGAAAATTTGACTGTGATTGCAAAGGATTTGTGTAGTAGCCATAATGCATTTTCTATGATAACCAGAATATTAAGATCCCAAAGCAATGGAAATGACTAAATGCTTGCAAAGGACAATGAGTGGCTACTTTCAGAAATGAAAGACCTGATACCATGATAAATAACATATGCTGATGTATTAGCAATTATCTCTGACTTCAGCATAGCCGAAGATACTCAGCCTGCTTGATTTATTTTGCAATGTGTAGTGTGAACAAATTATCTTTATCCTGATCGTGTATATTAATCTATCACCTGCCGGTTGCTATATTCTTTGCTGAAGTATGTTAGTTGAATTTATTTTTCATGAAGAAATTATATTTATCAAGACCCTAAACATTCTAATACTTCAATTCTCCACTGAAGTCATTCCAACTGCAATTTTCTGAGCGCTGAATCAATGAAACTTCAATTTATGTAGGCTGTTTATCAGTTTTCAATATTTCTACCTTCTTCCTGCTGGACTTTAAAAACCTGTTTTACATCTCTTATTGCTGTGTAGGACCCTTCATCACGGATCTCAATGGACCACTTAACCTCACTTTGCTTTGCCACTTATAACAGTAGATAATATGGTGGTGAAAATGTGTTAATGTTTTGTTTTGTTTTGTTTTGTTTTTTTTACAAAAAAAAAAAATCTGAAATGTGCTGAGATGAAAAAATAGAGCTCCCAAAATGAATTTTATTAGTGAAAGAATCTCTTTTCTTCAGAACTGTTAATAATTCAGAGCTTAAAGAACTCGTTTAGGAGTTTGCTGACTTGGGTTCACTCCTGTGTTAGTCTATAATTTGAAGCAAGGGCTTTAAGGAGGGTCTCTTACATGCCAGGTGATTGCCCTCCCTCAAATTATTGGCTCTCTTGAAAGAAGCTTCTTGCATTCTCTCTCACCCAGACCTTTTCCAGCTTGTATGAATAATAGAGTAATCGCTGGGGCAGTGCAACTAAAGCTGTAGCCTGCTAGGTATTGGGGAGGTAGGGTCTTGAACCCAGATCTCCTGCATCCTGCTGGAGAAGCCCTGAGTCCCTGTGGGACCTTGTGCTGTCAGATTGTGCTCCATGCTTTAATGGCCTTTTCTAGTTCGGGCAAAGGCAGGATAATCCACAAGATATTCTTACAGACCTGCATTTTCATCACTTGCTCAGAGAGAACACAATGGGCTCCATGGCCATATCTATGTACGTTTTCTTACTAATAGCTTGTGTGCTGTAATGCATGCTGTTTAATCTGTGGAGGTACCTTGTTGCTCTCCAGGCTCTCGGGCTTCCTTCTTTTGTACAAAGCAAAAAATAGTTTATTCCCATTGTAAATGGTGTCTGTTGCTTATCAATAGCTTTGATTTTCTGGCACTGTGCGAAAACCTACCATCAATCCCATTTTGTTTTTAATTAATCCCGAGCTAATTCGGTGGTCAGGAATTCTGACCTTTGTTTTTTGTTGTTGTTGTTTTGTTTTTCTTTTATTTTTCTTTCCTATACTAACTCAGTAATAATAATTGTTAATAATGAGAATTAATTTGTGCCTTCTTCACTGAAATTCACTTAACTAGTGTAGAGCGCAGATATGGAGGATTCAGTAGATAAAAAGCAGAAGTGCAAGAGTGGAAATATGCGTTCCCATAATGAGAGGCAGGCGTCAGACACCCCGCACAGACTTACTGCTATTAAGCTTGCCATATGAGCTGTGGACCTTCTGGGTTAAGCGGTGGTTTTGCTGAAGTTAATGGCAAAATTCCCATACATTTTGCTCCTGTTTACAGAAGAAGTGGCTCTGCACCATCTTGTGTTGTTTGATCCTGACCTTAACATGGACACCATGGAGACTTTGTTATTTGGGTTAGAGTGGGAATGGGTTGGGATCATGACTCCACTAGGTCCTGTACAAGTGGAGAGAAAAGAGCAACCCTTGCTGCAGATAGATGAAGAGATCCAGGTGGGAGACAGCAGGCGATGACAGCTGTGGGGTGCTCGGCATGCATTAGAAGCTGGCCCTGTACGTGGATGCTGGGGTGTCGTCACTGCTGTCTCTATGCAGAGAAATAGGGTTGCACAAGCTTTAGGCAGTGCCAGATTTGGGTAGGATTTTTCCCACAGCTTGGGGAAATACTTTGCCTTTAAGTCACTGCATTCTAAGAAATGAGCCGCTAGAATAGTTTAGTAAGAAAGGAAAATCCTGCGTTTTTAGGCTCTTTGTTGACGAACGTTTTCACATGACTGTGGCAAATTACTCAGCAAAGAAATGAAACTGTCAGTAGCTCAGTGCTTGTTTGCACAGTGTATTCCTGCCAACTGTAGTTCTTTCTGAATGTCCATTAATAAAGAAATGCTTCTCAAAGGTGAGGACATGGTAGAGATCAAGCTTGTAAGAGCAAATCTGCTGACCTTGGGCTGCTTTGATTGCAGTCTGCCACCTCTGTCCCACAGCTGGCAGGTGCCTTGTTCCATACATGTGACAAAATGGTAAAATGAGAAAGCAAACAGGGCTGTAGAAGAGGTACAGTCAGATCATGCCTACTGTGGCATTCCGGCTTGCACATACGTCAAAATTCATGGTACGTTGAGATGCAGATTCAGGTTGTAGGTGGGGTGTCAGTGGAGGCTGCTCAGGCAGGCTGCCATACGCCGTTACCCCGAGCCCGGCCCAGTCCTCGTTTTTTCACAACAGGACAGCCTCTCTATGCTCATTTGTTCTTACATTATGGAAAGGGCTATTTATTACCATCAGCTCAGGAAATGACCTAATGTGGCCTTGAAAGGCACAATTAATTTGCAATGACTCCAGCTGAAAGTTGGCCGTCTTTTAACTTAATAACTGGAGAACTGTCAGCTTCCTTTGAAGTTAATAGCAGTTGTGATGTTGAAATAGAAATCTTCGTAGAGGAAAGCAAAGTTGACTTGATTTGGGTTTACAGTACACAGTGTTTTTCTTAGTGGAGTAAAGAGAGAGGGAGAGGGGTGTTGTAAAACAAAAGGCATTCCTTTTGTGTTTAAAGAGAGCTTTTACTATGCCGTGCCTTTTGAATACAAACTTAGCAGTGATGTTTTGCAGTGTGCATTCAAGCTGGAAATATTTAAAAAGTGACTGACTCTTGTAAGTTGTATGCTTTTTCACAGCAGGGACCACACACTGCAAATAAATGCAAGCCTACTTTGGCTCTATCACGTCTCACCCTGAGATGCAATTTTCTGCAAAGGTGTATGAAGCACCGTTTTAATTACTTTTGCCTTAATGATCAGGGGAATGACTCAACTGTATGACAAATAAAGGATTTATTGCTCTAGATACAGAAGTTGCTTATTATTATTTTTCTTCTTGAAGTTATGTAAACTTGAACAAATTGGTCGTTTTGGGTTATCAGCAAACAGATCGTGTGTATGCAGGTGAATGTGCAAAATGTAGCTGTTTCTAATTTAAACTGAAGTTTATTACTGCCACTGGATCTGCTTCATTGCCACTAATGAGGTTTTAGGGATCCTCGTAATGTAACAGCATGAATAACCTTTTGTTCAAATAAGGCCACCCAAAGTACGTGAAGTGGTGGATACTATTCACCTTATTGTTTTAGTGCATTTAGTTCTTGTGAAGGGACTGGATGATGGCCCTTCAAATTGAAGAGCTCTCACTCCCCAGCACACGGACAAACAGGATTAAAATCCTCCTACTCCTATACTGGCTTCAGTCATAAGCCCACTCGATATTAGCCAAAATGTATTAACATCTGATAGTTGTTAGGCACTGTGAAAGGTGTTGGTGGTTTCCGTTCGGCTCGTGTCGGACAGGTGTCTGCATCAGAGAAGGCCTCCATCGCAGCGAGCACCAGCGCACGTGTTCCTGAACGAGCCTGAGGATGAAAGCCCAGGGAAATGGAGTTCCCTTGCTGCCTCTGCCACAAAAGCTTTCCTTCAGATGGTGTTATCGAAGCAGACTCAAAGGGGAGAGAGTTAGTGTAATTAAGGAAAAGCAGAGTGTTTCAAATTCTAGGCAAGGCTTTAGGAGTACTGGATTGCATATGCATGTGTCTATCCATCTGATAAACAGTGTATACAGGTGAATAATGTATTTATACTTATGTCTGCATTAACTTTATATTAATCCATCTCTCATGGGTCATTTTCTGACATTCCAGTTCCCTGAACAACCTTAAACAAATGCCATTTTGTTTCTGTCAAGTAGTCAAAAATATTTTTTCCTCTTTTCTCCAGATGAAGAATTGGTTATTAAAAGATGACTCTGTGTTGGTTTTTAATCCCAGTAGTGATCAGGTCATATTTATATCCAGTAGCCCAAAACGATCAAACCAAGGTTCTGGCCCAGCAGTAGTTCTCTTATGCATATTTTCATAAGAAATGTCATAGCTCTGAGATCAGACTGGGTAGAAGGTATGTGATAAAGCACGGCTTTGATCGATATCTATCAGCCTGGCTCCACTGAAGTGAATGGCTTTTTGAGGTTTTACACCTCTCTGTGAGGGCACGTGGGCCCTAATTGTTGGGAACTTCTCTGTAGCATCCAAAAGACATATGGAATGGCAAGGTTTCCTTAGCGTGCTATGTTGCCAATCTCACTTCAGATTGACTTGTAACATAAAGATAATAAGTTAGCATGTGTGCACAAACATATTTTCCCTTTTATTGCAACTTCTAGAAAGGCTATCAAAATACTTATCATCCATCACATTCTGTGAAACTGGAAAGAGTTAATTTGAACATTTTGGTCAAATCCTAACTCAAGCAACCTGTTATAATCCCTGTGCTGTTGTCCTTAGGTAGTGTCACTAGCTCCATATCCCAGTTTGCTGGTTGATGTTGCTGGGTGCTGTATATCAGCCAGTTCAATTTCAGTGAAAGGTGTTTCTGTTTCAGCCATAAGTGAAAAGACAAATGATTTGTTTCTAGTTTTATAAAAAACAGAATCTGTGGGTAAAAAGAGAAAAAAAAAAAAAAAAGATTCTGTAGATAATCAAGTTAGCGCTATGGAGATATCTAAGCTTGTTATTCCAACTATTGGAACTATTATATCAGACAAAAAAAAAAAATCCACATTACCGTTGTAAATACAGGCTATAGAACAGTGTTTTATTTCTTAACATTAGCTTTTGCTCTGTGTATTTATAGTTTTAGCTGCTTATATGCTTTCTACTTCATTGCTATTGCTGTTTATGTCTCCATCCCTTCGCCATTTCGTAGGAAAATAATCTCATACAAGTGTAAACTACTCTTCCAGTTTAAAATAAATTTAAAAAAAAATCAAAAGTCATAAGAAGGCAAAAAAAAGAAAAAAGAAAAAGAAAATAGAAAGAAATGTGCATATGTCTTTGTAGCTTCAAATATTCTTGATATCCTGACATGCGTTATCAGAGATGTTCCACCTTTCCTTCGGTTTCGATCTCTTCTTTCTTGTGCAAACTTCAAAAGGCACATTTTTCATCATATTGCATAAGTTTGCCAGTGAGACCAGATGTACAGAAAACTTTCTTTTTATTAACTAGCCGTGGAAAGAATCCGAGTATGGCAGTATTGTGAGGAGAAAAAATACCAGTGTGTCTAAAATGTCAACTTTTGTGCCTTATTCCGAACTAGCAGATTTCTTGAAATCCACGGGAAAGAAAAAGCAATGCAACAGCAAAACTTGGAAGAGAGGGTTGTTTACGCATTCATGGTTTGGAAATGCTAACTAAAACAGAAATCCCCGCTTTGCCATCTCTCAAATTCATTTTAAGCTGTTACTGTTTGGTGGAGAGTAGCATTGCTGTCTCCTCTTCAGCATGTTCCTCTCAGCTGTAAATAACTGCTCTGAACATGGTCAGTACACATACGCATGGGTGCTTGGCATGGGTTGTGAAATAAACACTTTACCCTAAGCCTTAGTATTTTTAGTAGTCTTGTCAACAGAGGTAGCATGAATACTTTTGAACTGTTGGTGCTAGAAGTGCAAATGTGTGTGTGGATGCTGCTGGGACTGGGCTGCTCAGGACAATGGGAGACTGCCCACTACTTTCAGCTGAATCAAGATTTTGGTTCAGGTTTTAATCTGTGCTCATTGCTATCTTTCAGTAGATTTTTCCCATCCAGTGAAGCAGATGACTGGTGTTTTACTCATTTTATCTTAGGTTTAAGAACTTACTTAGGTTTAAGAACTTACTCAGGAAAAGCTGTTGCTGAAGTTGGTGGATTTGCCAACTGAAGATGGGGTTTTGACCTTCGGTTGAGTTGGTGTTCGTTGTTTTAGAATTAGAAGTGCTGCAATATATTTAGATTTTCATTTGCACTAAAGCAAATTAATAAACCAATTATTGCCAGCCCTTGCAATTTTAGCACAAATCTTGTGATTTACAGATATTTGTTGGAAAGCCTCAGTGTGAAGATCTCAACTTTTACATAAACAGAGAAAGGGGCAGCAAAAATTGAGAGCATGACATCTTAAGGCTTCACAGTATCAGAAAAGTCCAGGTTTGGGTTTATACAGACTGACAAATATTTAAACTCTAGAAGATTCAGTCCTTCTCCTGTTTGTTTTTTTGTTGTTTGTTTGTTTGTTTGTTTTAGTCAAACTCATGATATTCAAATATGACAATAACTGACAATAGTAATATTATTTGTGCGTTTTGGGAACTGGCAATTCAACTTTCCTGTCTGGTCAGATAACAGAGTTAATGTCTCTTAAAGGACAGACTAGAGGAACCCAATACTGTAAATCTGCCTGTTATTGTTTTAACAACATGTGGTGGGTACCAGTCATGGGAATTCAGGAATATGGAAAGCTTTCACTTCCCACATCAAGCAAGTATGGAAGATCCAAGCACACCTGCCAGGTCCTTTCTTGGACTGAACAGACCCAAAAAAGAGCGTGCAAAAGAGAGGCTTGTTTCTGTGTGGGCAGAACTTTGAAATGTTCCTTCTTTCCCCCTTTAAAGTGTAATTCGATTGTGCCCTTCCATTAAGTAATCGGCCAGATGAGTATTCAAAGCCTTGTGATTTCCATTTATCAAGTCAAATTAAATGTTTCTGACCAGGTTTATCAACTAGGTATGTTTTAATCAAATTTAATGACATTTTCAATGAAATAGAAAGTGCACTGGGCATTTTTTCTCTTGGTCCAATGGAGGTAGAAAAGGCATTTACATCCTTTGAACATGAAAAGCACTTGGTGTCAGTCCCTGTTTGTTATTGTGGAACATGACAGTTATCTGAAGAAAAACAGCAGGATTTAATCTGACAGCCCAGTAAGGGAAGAGTGCCACCAATCTAATTACCCAGTAATCTAGTCAGAATGAGAGTAATTCTAGGCCTTTCTCAGTCAGTTAATCACATTTCCCATGCATTAGCAACTGCACATGCAGAGCTTTTAGGGATGAGCTCTTAGCCCGGTGTAGCCCATGGTAGACACAAGGGGACCATCATGTCATTGGTTTTGTTTGTTGTAGTGTTGTTTTTCTTTTTTTTAATTATGATGAAGTGTTTCTGTTCAGATTTGTTCTCCTTCTTTGGGATAACTCTCTGTTGATAATTTCTTAGTTCACCATCTGTAGTTCATCGTTAACTACAAAAGACATTTTTTAATGTCAAGTGTCCCAGGATGGAAGAAGAGGGGTGTTGCCTCTGCTGTTGATAACACAGTCAAAAATTCCCCTTCCTCCATCCTTTATTTCTTCTCCATAACACCCACAACATGGTAAACTACGTGGCATAAGGAATTAAAACAAACAACTCCCCCCACCCCCTAAAACAAACAAGCAAGCAAACAAAAAACCCAACACCCTAATATTGAGCTAAAGTTAACATCAGGCCAGGTGTCAAGCAACAAGACATATATATTCTATAGCAGGCGGTTAGAGGGAATTACTCAGAGAGAGAAATTCGTTTAGTCCATGACAAAAGTTCAGAGGTTTGTTTTTTATTTATTTATTTATTTTATTTTATTTTATTTAACAGTGCTTAAGGCTTGATTCTACTATTTGCTAGTTGTGTGACAGGCACATTTATCCTGCCTGTCACTTCTCCCCCCCACACTTTATTGTCAAGCCGGGGGAGAAATTATTTCATAACTCTGTCCTCAGAGGTATAACTTGCCAGCTTGAAATATCTAGTTTGGATTGTAAGTAGTTGGGGGGGAAAAATGCTGATCCCTGAATGTTTCATCATTTTTTGCTAGGGCAGCAGACCTTGTGCTGTCAAATATTTATTTATTTCTGCAGTCCAACCTACTCTTCTAGTAAGTGTGCAAGATATGTCTTGCTCTTATTTCAGTGGAAGAAGAAAGACGTATTCTAAGTGTGTGCGTTTCCTACACTTGGTATTTGAAAGAGGGTTCTTATGGACTGTCAGAAAACACTTCTGTGCTCGATTCTCAGCTTTCCCTGTGACAGGAAAGGGTCTGAACTCCCTGAAAGTTTAGATGTCACCAAACACCTTGTGGCTTGGTTAAGTCCTTGAGGAACTGCAACGGTTCGCCTCTAGACAGTGTCATGGTACAAGCACAAGATGCCCACACATAAAGTGGACATAAATTTCAATTAGAAAAAAGGAGAAAAAGAAAGAAGGAAAGAAAGAAGGAAGGAAAGAAGGAAAGAAGGAAAAGGAAAATGTACATCTGACTTGCCTGCAGGACTGCTCCTTCTCAAGGCAGGCCAGAACGTCAACTCTGCTTGGAAAGACAGGAATGGGATTTCCTCCTATCTCTAGGAAAGACTCGAGTAGTAAAATATTTGCAGTTTGGTGGTCTTCCCATTCAGCAGGCTTTAAATGAGTCTTGGCTCTGTCCTGAAACTCCCCGTATCTCCCTCCAACAGTGACGTAAAAAGAATACTTTGGATCCAGATGTTGCAGTTCAATTTGATTTCTGCTTTGTCTGAATGCCTTTTATCTTTCTCACCTTGTTCAGATTAGAGAGGCTGAACTGAGTGAAGACAGTTTCTGCAGCAGTGGTCCATGCAGATCGGTCTTGCATTTTTTCAGCTTTCTCGTTCCTTGTGCAGCTCTGGGTGTTGTCACTGACAGCAGGAGCTGATTTAAATGGAAGAGCTGGTTGTTTTCTGTTCCAGTTTGACAGGGAGGTGGTGGAGGTCAGAAATGGAGGAGCTGGCATCAGGGATGTGGATTTTTCAGAAGGGCAAATGGCTCTAATTAAAAATCACAGTAATTCCTTAAAAAGAGATACCAACGTCTCCTTTGAAACACTAGTGACTAAATAGAAGTCAACAAGGAGGCATTACATGCCAAAAGGGAGAATAGGAAGAAATGACCCAGCAAGATGAATCAAGCTAAAATCATGCCAAGTTTGGCATTTCACTTGCAAATGAGTACCATGAAGAACTGATCTTCAAAAATGCATTTGCTAAGGTTGAAAACAAAGAATGGAAAAGTCTGCTTTGCAAAGGCATTGATCCTTTTTTAATTTTAGCTTAGTGGAAACAGCAGTTATGTGGCACCTCTAAGAACTGAAGGTGCTAACGTTATATACTGGGATCTGGTAGTCTCACATAAATAATTGTTAAAGTGCACAACGTATTTACATTTTTATAATGAACAGCAGTGCATTTAATATGCAAATGTGGTCTTGTAAACATTATTTCATAGTCAGGACCCTCAGGTAGTCCTTTTCTAGTTTATTTTTTCCTGGTCAAAACTAATCTGTAACCTTCAGAAATATTAAGGAGATTCCCCTTCTGAAGTTCTTCAGGAAACCTCTTTCATTGTTGTTCTTTAACAAAGTACTAATAAATTAAATTCCTACTCTTGGATATGCTACCTATGTGCACAATTTACTTATGTGACGGACTTTCAAGAGCATGGAACCAGCCTATTGAAAGAAGCAGGACTTGTTATTGCATTTAGAGATTTGTGCTTTGTTTTGCATATCCCCTACATGGATAAATAAGATACAAATGTTTTGCTTGGCTTTTTTCTTAAAATACTTTTATAAGTAAAATTACCTCTATCTGCAAATAGAGAGGCTTGTAGAACCAACCTTGATAAGTAGAAAAAAGCATCTTCACATTTGCGATATAAGAGAAGTGAAAGGCTTCCTTGTCTTTTGAGGTACACTTTTTAATAAGTTATTTAAATTGTGATTAACGAGACTCAGAGCATTGGTTCTAAAACTCCTGCTTCACAATGCAGTGACCATGCATAGGTCTGTACAAATCTGAAGGTCCTTTCACTGCTTTATACCTTGGGTCTTACATTTCTCCAGTGATGTTGAACTGTTTGTCAGCACTTTGATTTCAGTGTTCAAATTAATATCTGCTGAATGAGCAGTGCTTTGCAGAAGTTGAGCTTTGTGTCATGTTCATTCTTAACAAGAGGGCCTGGTGCTGTCTAAGGAATTTTGCAGTGACAAGAAGGGCTTTGTGGAAAGAGTAAAGAGAAAAAAAGACCTTAACTGACGTAAGTGAATTATCAGTCTGCCTTTCTGTACAAGGAAATAACTGTGGACTTTGAACTCTGGAAAATGATTATGGGGTTATCATTTCAAATCTCAGTGTAATATATAGGACCTTCCATTTTTGTCCGATTTTTACCTTGTTTGTTTCACTTTGCTTTTTCATATTAATAATCTGCGGTCACAGTCCTGACTGATTTAATCCATGTAGTGGCTATAGTCTTTCAATCTGTTTTCTCCCGTCAAGTGGAAATACTTCAGGTTGGAAGTACAATATTTCTCTTTAACCAGACAGCAAACTCCAGCCTCGTTTATTCATTTAGTTTTTGTCAGACTTGCTAAATGCTACTGCCAGACCATAAATACCAATGCTACAAATAGCATTGCTCTGTGGGAAAATGTTCACCTTCTCTTCTTTTTAAAGATCAGCAGTGGGCTGTTTGGTCCCATATGCACCCCGTGGGGGTCTCCATGTCCCCAGACTGGCACAGTGTGAGCAGGCAGTGCTGAGAGACAGCTTCTAGCCCAAAGGGCTTATGGTCTGTAGGGTCTTTATAAATAGACCACAGGAGGAGAAAGTGGCCCAAAGAACTTAAATCACTTGGTTGAGACCATGATGTCAGGGCTTGGCATTAAAGCCAGTCTTTTGGCTCCCAGTGTAATACTTAGGTGCCACACTGGGCACAGGCTTACACCTTCATGGCATCAACCCTTAAGCTTTTGAGATGCTGCGCATATAAAGGTGTGTATTCCAAGCAACTGTTCAACACCACAGAGAAGTTATCCCAATAATGCTAGAAGGCCAGTTCTGAGGAGGTCTTAAGTCCATATCCAGAATGAAAGCTGGGAATGTTTAGAAAGGTTATTTTTCTTGATTTTTCTTTTTGTTCTGTGTGGGGGTTTATTTTTACTAGAACTGTACCTAAGAGGACATTAAATCATCAGTTCTAAATATTTAAAGAAAAATATTGAAGTAAAAGGAAATACTACAGCAGACAAACCTAAAAGGTCAGCACATACCACAGAAAATGCTGTGAGTATGGGAAATATGTGGCAAAGTCAAACTTATGCAATAGATGGAAACATTGACCTTTTAAGAGTGCCCTTACTCTGCTGTCCATGTTCTCCATTTTGACATCTGCAGCCTCTTCTTCAGGCTGTCCCTTGCCTATGGTTTCCTCTGATATTTATATAATTTTTCATTCTTCTGAAATGACTTAATTTTTTTTCCTACCTGTTTCATAATATACTTTTTAACCGTAACTCCATTTATTTCCTTTTTCCTCACGTCTTATTTTCCAGTTTTTAACAAATGGTTTTCTCACAGGTGTTTCTAAGTCTTCCACATCTGTGATCAACTTTTTTTCCTTCCGTTCATTTTACTCTACTTCTACCATATATAAGCATACTTTTTTCTTTTGTTACTGTTGTATCTTAACCCATTCTGAATCGCGAATGAAGGTCGTGCTTGTATTAAAATGCAAATAATGAAAATTTATGAAGTTGAGAGATTGAGAAAATGAATTGGCAACTACACTTTACAAAGCTGAATGAATAAAGAGCTAAGAATTTAGATATACAATACTTGTAGGTTGGTAGAAAATGTGTTTGCTAAACGCACCCATCTATGCAGTTCTTTTTCATAAACCTATGTATTTTATTCTGTCAGTTTTCCATTGCTTATCTACTATAGCATTATTTTAAATGCATAAGATATGTGGAGCGCAAAGCTGTCATGTTGTCTTTGTGAGGCAAAATAATTTATCCTGGTCAAAAACTCTGTAAAAAGAAGTTCAGAAGTTAGTTTAAGGAACCTGAATCTCTCTGAGATGTGAAACTGTTGACTTCAAATCATGACAAATGAACAGGCCTCAGTAAAAATGCAGTGATGTAAAAATGTACATCTGTTGGTCTTTGGTGCATAATAACAAGTGAACAGACTTGGAGGGGAGAAATAAATATTCTTTTCCTTAAATATAATATATTCTTTATTCTCCTAATGTGAATCATTCAAATATGCTAAACAGTTAAAGAATAAGAACAGAATTATTAATACCAATGATTATCACCCCAGGTGAACTATGCTATGTAAATACTGGGTTTTATACTATTCAAGATGGAGTAACAATACCACACAGTCTGCAGTTCGGAAGAAATGCTGTTCATATTAGCCTTGGGAACTAGCACCCAAAGCTCGTGCCGTACCCTTTCAGCAGTTGTGCTTAAGATGGGGAAGAGTTCAGGCTGGGAAGTGCCCCAGCTCTCCCTGCTGCCTGCTGCTTGCTTTCCTCTCCAAGAACTCCCTCATCAGTTTGCAAGAAGCTGATGCGATAAGCTGAAGCCTGATTCTCCCATGGGACAGGAATAATAATGTGGCTTGGGAGAAGGAAAGATGGAAACCATGTTGACCCTGGAGGCTATTCTGAATACACTGATGGTCAAAATAAATGGAGCATTTCCTATTAAGAATTAAGTATTGTAAATGTGATGGAAAATTAGATGTGGATCATAAAGGCAGACAATGACTCTGATCTGACTCAATCATCCTTATTTCACAAGGCAGTCAGTCACCTGTGCCGCTCTTTCAGCTCCCAGGGTGTATGAAACTCCTGGCATCACTTGGAGAGTCCGGGCTGAAGGGTGTAAGTTGTTACCGTGGCTCTTCTGCCATTTACTTAACCTGCCAGTCCCCAGCAGGTTGCTAAGATGTCAGAGAGAAGATATTTGGACATCTATGAATTGAGGAGAGGAGAGGAGAGGTCTGGTGTTCATAAGGGGGCATCCTGTGCATGGCAGCCACTGAGCTTTCCTTTGCTCCCTTATTGTTCATCACAAGGGCATTGGTGCACTGCAAGCCTATGTAGATTCATGGGAGCAAGTGGTTCCCGTTGCCTCTTTTCATGTGGCCTGCCAAGTGGGTTTGCCAAATCCAGTTTGTATAATAGCGCTCACTCAAACCATCTCCTTAACCTTGGTTCCTCCTCTAACATCTGCATTGCTTATCCAGCACTTGAAATCTGCTTTCTGCCCTTCAAAGGACAGTGAATGACTGTGCTTCAGCCTTGTGCCGTTTGGTAAGTGGGAGAGCTCTTGAAGACATTTCTGTATCTCCACCAGCCTTCCTGCCACCATTTTCACGTGCAGGCTTATTGCTCTGCATCTGTGTACTAGCTACAGGGTATGTAGATAAAAGGTGTCCTTCCACAGCATTCTTTAATGTACAGTATTTGATGAAAAATACACATTTATTTCTGAGGTGTTTTTAATTGAATATATGTCTGGAATATTGAATTGAATATACTGGATCTTTCAGGATCTTTGTGTAAAACAGAAAGGAGGCATCTTGATTTCTGTTTGAAAATTTTTATTACTGCATCAAAGAAAGTGTTATCAATCTGTCAAACTCACTCAGTAACAACTCACTTGGATCAGGTACAAATGTTTCCTTTGCCACAGATTTATTTCCAAAGTCGGCTAGGCGAAGAGTAAGACTTTTCTTTTGCTGCCATCATTAGCACAGCCTCCTTCAGGACACATGGATTTAGCATGGGGAGTGCTAGCATAGTACTCGTTTTGGAGATATTTAACTGCCTTCAGAGAGCCGGGTGCTATTCAGAAACAGACTCAGTAGAGCAGTACGCACAAACACCTCGTCTGTTCCCGCTGCACTGCAAGGCATGCCTTCCACAGGCAAGTTTTGTCATTGCTTGCATGGATGCTGGATCTTCTGAGGGAGCTGTCTCTGGGAACACATTAGTGGAATGTGTTAAACTGCACCATAAATAGAGTTAGCGCTCAGTCACATCCAAATGATAGTTTTCTTAAAACTGAAGAGAGAGAGCTGTATTTGCAGGCACAGCACATGCAAATATTTTTCTTCCAAGCTTTGTCAGCTCTCCCATCTAATTAAAAAGCATACCTCTCAAGGTGTAGAAATTTAAATGGTTTTAGTATTTTTTTTTCAAATGCTATCAGCATTCAAATAGTAATTTACAGCCCAGTTCTTCCAGGAGATGTCTTTTTCCTGCAGATCTCATTTAAGAAGATATTCTGGTGGAGGAGATCTAATGGGACACGGTTCTAATACAAGGATTTAATTGCTCTTGCTTTCAAAGTGATGAGTTGGCTGATTAAGTTATGGAGGATAGATGGGAGAAAATGGGACATTATTGGCCAGAATTTTAAATTTTCTTAGATATCTAAAGATGCAAATAGGCTTGCAGGGAGATTTTAAAAACCTGATAGGTACCTAATTCCTGGGCATGGAAACTGCACAAAAAAGTGACCCCAGAATCTGTTTTTGGAAAGTCTTGGGCTAATGGTATATTCTGAATGTCTCCCTCAGATATTTCAGCCTCTTGTGTGAGGAAAAGGTATCCAAAACTGCAAGTTTTGGTTGTCTTTCTTGGCTCTGTTCACTGTAGCTGTGGGGGTTTTGTCAGGTTCTTAACACCCTGAAGAACTATATCTAATCTTGTGCAAGATTTATAAGGTGCATATGTATGCTTTCAGGGCCCATCCAGGCTATCTTTACCATTGTGGCTTTATAGAGGAATTACTAGCCCTTAATCCAGCACTGAACCATTGAAAAACAGTTTTATATCTAAGCCTACTGTTATCTGCACCTGTGTTTAAAACAATTTTCCCAAGAGGAGTCTAAAGACAAAATTGAAATCCACAGGAGGTATTTTTATGCTAACAGTTTAATGTTCATTTTTACTTGTGTTTCAAACATTTTTGTCTCAAGGTAGTTGTTTAGTTAAGAGGTAAACGGGTTAATTTCAAAAATAGTTTAAATTCATTTTAATTTGTTTTTTAATTAAAAAAGTTAAAAGAGCAGGTTAATTTTTTTAAGCTTAATCTGCAAGAGGGCTGCATTGGAGCTTTTAAGTTGCTATCAGAAACATGGTGGCAGAGCTGTGTTTCTGAGTTTTGTTCTGTTTGTTTTTTTGGGGGGGTTGTTTTCATCAGTAGTACTCTAGGAGCACTCTAGCTGTATTTTGGAAGAGGAATATCAGGCTAACAGTTTGCAAAGCCTTATGAACATCTGTGGGGGCATCCCAGAATGTAACTGTTGGCAAAGATGAGCCTCCGGCTGTAAGATGCTTGCGCCAAAGGCCTGTCTGTTTGATTTTGTAGCAATATCCAGTGATTCAGAGGAAGAAAGTCAACCTTTTATTATTCGAATTATTATTATTATTATTATTATTATTATTATTATTATTATTATTATTCATTTAGCCCCCATCAATGGAAGGCAGAGCTACTTCAGCCCTGCGGAAGGAAGACTGCTTGGCTCTGAAGGCAGCACTTGGAATGGGTCTGGGGTGTTCAGCCTTGGAGTAGAGCTGCGCAGTGGGAAACTAAAGGCTTATTGTTTGCTTTTCCTCCCTTTCGGCCCCAATGGGCTGCCACACTCTTGGCACAATCTAAGCATTGCATTATTTTTCCTGACATGAAGGCACATTGCTCAGCCTCTTTTCTTTTGGTCAGATATCAGCAACATAAAATGATGTCTTTGTGTAGCAGTTTTGTGAGGAGGAGTAGCTCTGGTCAGTATTTCATAGATTCATTTTATTAGTAAAGATCTAAAACCTCCCCTTTTTTCTTCCAGTGTGAGGGAGGGATGCTGGTCCTACAAAAGATTAGTTCTCACAAGACACTGGGACATTTATTTAAACCACAAATTTGAATCTTTGAGAACTTTCCTTCCTTCCTTGTTTTGTCTGGGACTGGAAACAAAAGGAGCAAAATTCCCCCAGAGAAACAATTACAGAGGCTTTGTAGTGCTGACCATACCTCTCTCGAAAGCTTTTCCTTTCAAACTGCATCTCAGATTTTCCTTACATTCATGGAAACATTGCTGTCTTCCAACTGCTGAGAATTACGCAGTTCAGAAAGAAAGGACTCTGTGCTATGTTACAGAGCCCCTTGTGCTATTCAAATGAGTTCTTCAGCATTTTTACTTTTCTGTGTGATTGTTTCACGTGCTCTTTATGATCTTCATATCTGCAATGTTTCAGAATTGCTTCTTGGCAGGCTGCTGACCCACTCTCTCAAAACTAGAGAACCAGAAATCTTTTGTGGTCTTTTTTCAGCATTTCTCCAATCCTCTTCCAAAGACATCTGGAGAACTTTTACAAAGATTTTGAGAAGTGTTAAATTTTTGAATTACCTACCTCACACACTGCGTTTTACAATAACCAGCAGTAAGGCTATTTATACAACAGGGCACCCAGAAGCCCTTCCAAGACCTTGACGGAAACGTTGCCTGGGTTTGACACATGCACCCACTTGACGCTATAGTTATTTTGGGTTTTAAACAATAAATCTCCTTTTATTATCAGTTCTGCTACCTGTGGTTTACTAACTCTGAAGTTAAACACCTATAAATTTACTCTATATCAGGGAGCTAAGTGGCTTTAGACATTCTACCCTGTAACATACCATCCCTGTTGTGTTGTCTGATGCACCGGGGATTGGAAGAAAGAGGGAATGATAGTGCCTAGTGAAGAAAAGGATACTGTAGAGGTGTGCATAGAAAAAATGGAAAGGAGAGTATGAGCAGAAAGTAAAGAGAAAGAAGGAAAAGAATGAGGACCAGTCATACTCAGAATGACCAGGTGAGGAGGTTGTGGAGAGAGCTGGAGCCTGGAAAAAAGCAGTTTGATATTGGCTGCTTCTTGATATCAATTGCTTTGAGTCCAGACAAAGGGATTAGTCAGAATGCAGAGGAAGAAAATTAGGTCTCTGGCAAGGAATTTGAGCAATTGCTTTTCTGAACTGCAGAAGATACCATATTCTGAAGATACCAAGAAGCATGTAACACATGAATGTGAAAGTAAGTGTATAATTGTCGGTGGTGGGTTTTAAATTCTCTTTCTGGATCTGTGTAACTAAATCAATTCCCCCCCAAGCAGAATGTGTTGAAAATATTTAACTAAACCAGGTGTGACTTCAGAGGACAGCATTACAACAGTTATTTGTAGCTAAAAGAAGATGTTGCTAATGCTGCACAAACATTTACTGGTCTCTCTTATAATTTGGAGAGGTTAGCAGTTGGTCTGCAACAGGCCTTTCTCTGCAGTTTTCATATTCGAAGTTAAAATCAATGTATTTTCTGTGGTGGTCATGATGCATAGTAGAGTTGTAGGAATTCTGCCAATTTTGGCCCAAATCAGTTTACAAGCTCTCAGAGGAACAGCACTGGGTAAGCCTGTGGCTTTTTGAACAAAACCTACAGGATGAATTTCTGCCTCCGCTGAAGCCAGTGGAAGTTTCGCCACTGGCCTCAAAGGCGCTTGACTTTAATTCAAAATAGACAAATTTATTTTCTGTCAGGGAGCTAAGTGGCTTCAGATTTTCTTCCCTATAAGATACCAGGTTACTGTAGTTGGTACATGCAAAGGTGCCCGAGTATAAAAGAAATCTCTTGCTATTAAGTGTTCTCTGTAAGAATTGATTTCTTCCTCCTCTCTCCTACTCTACTTCTCATTCATCCAAAACAGATCTGCTGACCATTTAAGCATGTTGCTAGCCCTTTAAGATTATTGGGAAGAGAAAAATATTTAGGAGTATTGTGGAAGAAACACCTGTTATATATGAAATGTGCAGAGGCAAGGTAGAGACTTAAACTTTTTTTTTTTTTTACTCATATACTTCTTTTTTGACTCATGGAACTGTATGCAGAGAAAGGCTGCTGCACATTTGGAGATACTGATTTTGGTGGATTTTGTAAATAAATTTCAAAGAAACCAAGAACTTTCAGTAGGGTCTTCCTATCATTATACAAATTTGAACATAATGTAATAAAGAATTAGCACTGAGCTGACAGAATACAGAGGAAGATTTTTCCAACTTCGTGACCAGCCGGACGACGTGAAGCGCCAGCCCTAACACGAGCGTGCTGCGTGTGCTGCTTGACGAGCAGCTCCCCAGCCAGCTCTGGGCTCTCCCCATGGCAGTGATGCCGATATCTTTGCACTCGCAAAGGGCACCGGTCCTCAGGGATTCAGGTACTGGGACCTGTTCTGCTAGCACAGTTTTCGTAGAGCAAATGACCCAGCTCAGAATAAATAACGGAGGAGAAGAGTTTAAAGATGCTGACAGATATCAGCAATGAAATGAAACTAGGAAGAAAGCAGATTGTTTTTCTGGCTTTTGGAACTTAATTGCAGCATACCTAGAAGTCCATCTGCAAGTTTGGCTGAAAGATGTTTTGCCAGTCCGCTTTGGCTGCCATCCTCTGTAACACCCTTGGGCTGCCAGGCAGATCACCAGGTAGCAAGCTTTTTCTGTAAGCTGTCTTGTATTGGTGAAATCACAGTCCTGCTGAGGTCATCACAAGTTTAACCATTGATTTCAAGTAATTCGTGCTTTTATGCTGTTGCCAATATTTGGACCCTTTAGAACTTGACAGACCAGCATGACCTGGCTTCATGTTTATTTTTTTTTAAGGGGAGATGAGGGCTCCTGGGGGAGATGCTGATCAGCTTGGGGATTTGGTGAAGGAAAGTGTGTTAAGAAACTAAAGCGGTAAAGGCTGATTAAGTGTGAAAAAGGACCAATAATATAGTAAAGCTTTGGAAGTGTAATACTAGCATGCAGCATCTTGGAGTGCTCCGCACACAGCTTTACATGAATCTCTTTGTTGGTGACATTCATCCCTCTTTGTACAGGTGCACCACACTGTGCTCAAGGCACAGCAGTACCACTCAGTGCTTTAGGCAGGTGGGAAAAAGTACTCAAATGTAAGGTGTGCAGGAATCCAAACGCCATTATGAAAACTGGAATCAGACCTTGAGATCAGCTTAGACAAATACCTGCTTCTCGGAAAATTATCTTTGGAACATCAGTGGCACGATGTGAACTTGGCTCTCAACATTGTGCTTGTGTCTTCCAGCTCTGCTTAGATGGAAAGATCTGACAAGATCACAACCTGGGGTGTTCAAATTATTATTTTTTTGTCAAGGCAAACAAGGAACTCAACCACCCAGGTAACAACAGGGCAGTGGTTATAGAAAAAAAAAGAGAAAGAGGAAGGCACAATAATGTGCAAGCAGAAAAGAGGAGCGGGATTGAGAGCTGAGCAGCTTTCTGCACTGAGGAAACAGTTAAATGTGAGTTGCGTTCCTGGTGGGGAAGGTGTGCAGGTACAGTGGGAGCCATGGTTAAGTATAAGAAGATGAAAATGAGGAGGAAATTCCTTTTAGCACATTTAGCATGCTCAGCCACCTTGCAAGGTAGAGCTGCCGGAGACAGTGGCTGGGTATTAATAGGTGACATTAAATAATTGCCAAATGTAAATGCAATTGAATGCCTCTCTCTGCAGCTATCTAAGTGTTCATTAGGCCACAAGAAGCAGTTGTTTTCCCCCCTGTGTGGGTAGAAGGCGCTCACAGTAGCAAAATTCAATTTACATGAAAGATAAGAAAAGATGAACTAATCTTTAAGTCATTTTTATTCTGTGTAATTTTATTGTGAACAGATAAACTGTGTAGATCATATTGGTTTTGTCCAAGTTTACACTAGATGTTAGATTATTTCAGAAGATGAAAGAGTCAAGGGTAATAATACAAGTCCGTGTTTATAAATCTGTTTTGTTGAAGTCTCTGACATAAATACATGAAAGTGAAAAATCAGAAAATGAAGAAAACAGCACAGACATTCTCATAATAATTGTGGTTCACATAAAAATTAATCATTGAAGCATCTAGCTTGGTCACTGACTGCATTCAAAGTTAAATACAGCCTGTAGCTTGCCTGTAAAAATCAAATGCTCTTTTTCATAGTGCTAATGGAAAACTGCTACTCATGGCTGAGGGTGCACAAGTGATGGTTGTAAATAAGCTTCAGCTTTTCTTCTTAGAGTTGCTTGGGATTTGGAGAGAGCAAAGCACTCGTTCCTGTTTGATAATATCCTAGGTCTCTGAGAGGCATCCTTAGGGCCTCAGCAGAAAATTTATTCTGAAAAGCAAAGTTAGTGCATAAATTAGTCTGTTTAAATATATAAAAAGGGGTTTGATTTTCTGACATCTGTATGAGATGTAATTTCCAACGTTACCCAATTCTCTCTTCACAGTAGAGTTTTTTTTTTTCCTCCTCCTAGCAGCCTGTGTCATTAGCTCATCAAAACAAAAACAAAACAAAACAAAACAAAAAAAAACTAGGGGAAGGTTAGGGATATTAACAAAGAATAATGGGTAGCCTTTGAGGTAACTTTTTCTGACATAGTTCAGTGTGTCCGTTCTTAGAGTAATGTTGACTGCTTCTGGGTTTCCAGTGGAATAATTAATCTGGGTCACTGCTCCAGCAGCAGTTTGCTTTTCCTGTGTCTTAATGCCTGGAAATTTCTGGAGTCTTTGACATGCATTGTTTAATATATCGTGTGGTATTACTGAGAACAATCTCATTTGTACTTGAAATCAGATTTCAAGGTTTTAATCCATCCCAAGCTCACATATTCAGTGAATTTAATTTATGTCTTATCTGAAACAGGAGAAGTAGTTTCAGATGCTTTTGCTGGGACTGACATATGGAGTAAGATTCAGTGTAAATGGCTTGGTTTGCTTATTTTCCAATAACGGGATACCTTAGTTTTGACCGCTTTTCATTTGGTATGAATTGTATTAGGACTCCATCCATTCTTGCTTCTTTTTAAATTTATTTAAACCAAGTAAAAGTCTTGTACAAAATCACTGTGTTTGTCTGGGGTGCAATGGTGACTTTGGGCTAACAGTGGTGGGTTTGATGGGAGACACTGTGGAACATTCTCTATTCAGCTGCCATTCAAACTGTCTTACAGACACCCCAGAGAAATTTCCCCAGAGAAAAATTAATATAGCCAAGCATGAGAGTTCAATGATACGGTGTTTACATTTAATGAGTGGTTAGTTTGTTGAGTCGGATGATTATCATGAAAACTTCCATAGAATTATTATGGTATTTAACATCTTACTTCTAAAGGGAAGTATCCCAGAAATTGTGTGGTTCTTCAGGCACTGACACCTTACTGTGCTGCTACCATTTTGACCTAGTTTTAGAGAGCAACAACATGGCCCATAGGTTTCCATTGCATTTGTAGCATTCTTCTTGGCAAGTGAAGTCCAAAAGTAAGAGAGCAGGGTAAGTCTGATCCTTTCCAGAGGGGCATTGCTGCAAGAGGTAGCACAGCAGGACCGGTCTGTAAAGCCAGATGTTGGGACCAGTGTATCTTCCTTCAGAGGGAGGCAGTGTATGTCAAGTGCCTGTACGTTACAGTGAAATTATAGGCAGGGAATTCCCACTTCATCCTCTCCAGCAGCCTCACACCATGCTTCTGGATCAAAAATACGGATTTCTGGCTTCACATGCTCCAATCCTGAGCACCGTGCAGTCAGTTATTTCTGCAAGATCGTGGGAGGAGCTCCTTGTCCTTCGCTTGGGCTCTGAGGTAGGTGAGGAGGAGGAGGAGAAGGGCTGCTGCGCTGGCAGATGCTGCCTGCGCAGCCACAGGCACGTGCTGTGCCTTGCACTGCCCTGCCAACAGGGACCCCTTTGCTGGGTCGTGGCGTCCCCTCTGCCCGGCGCGGGTGGGAGGCCCTGCTCCAGAGAGCCTCCTCCACTGCCCCATGCCTTCTCGCCCGCAGGCTGCAGCCAGGCTTTCCAGGCTTTCCTTCGCCTGCCTTTTCTCTGGTTTCATTATCCAACTTCCTCTTATTTATGTCCCTTGTTAAAAGCCGATTTATTCATTTCAGAGTCACTGTCTGTTCTTTGTCCCAGCCTTCATTTATTAGTGAACCTCTTCTATCTTCTTTCTGCCTGACATTAAGTATTTGTAAAAGCCTTTCTTACTCCTCTTAATCCCTTTGGCTAGCACAAACTCCCCTTGCTTTTCTGTTCCTCTTACTTTCCCTGCAAGTCTTAACTGATTCTCTGTAGTCTTGTGTGGATGCTCTCTATTTCCGGTATACCCTCTTTTCTTTTTTTTTTAAATCCTCAGAGTAGTCCCCTGTGCAGCCCCATTGGATGCTGCTATTCTTTGAATTTTTCTTTATCACAGAGACTACAACAGACTGCATTTTCATTAGAGTGCCTGTCAGGACTTTTCTGCTGCCTTCTGCACTTGTGGCTGCTCAGGAGGGGGGCTGGATTTTCTCCCAGAGCACCCCTTTGGGAGAAACAAGTTAAATCCCTCCTGCCCAGAGCTCACCCTTTCAGTTTGCAAATGGAAGCTTATTAGTCCCTTATTAGGGACAGATTAAGCAGCATCATGCCTGGATGCACTGGTGCGAAAGTCTTTCAGTCTTTCTTCTGAGGCATGTAAGGATACAATATGCAAATATAGGTATTGTATATAATGAAGTCCCCGAGTTGGATTGCTCCACATAGATTTGATCTTTTTTCCATATTTAGCACTTTGTAAATGCACGCCTCTGAAATGTCCTATGGCAGTGAGTTCCACAGTTTAATTAATTTTTGTGCAGTTGTTCTAAACCCATTGTCTGATGGTTTCATGCGATGTTCTCTACTTCTACAGAGAGAAACAGTGCCTTGTCCTCTGTAGTCACCTTCTCTTTGCAGTTGAAGATTGAATGGGATTTCATATGCTAGCAGGTTATTCAATTTGACTATTTAAAATAAATACTTGGTGTCTTATAAAAAACAGTGTGGAGTAGTTTGGTGTATACACATTTTACGTTTAAACATTTTGTGAGGCGTGCTAGCAACATCCCTTTCTTTAATTGATTGATTTCAAATGTCAGCAGCGTGCAGCATATACAGAAAGATGCATCGAGACACATTTTCCTTCTGGTAGTAACAGATATTTTAGAAAAAACAAGGGCATCTTCTGTCTAATGCTGCAAGTGAAAAACATATTCAAGATTAACTTGGCTGGCATCCACAGGAACATCTACTGCAAATGAAGTAATAGGTGAATATTTCAGTGACCCATGGTGATGAGTAATTCAGTATCCACCCAGTAATGTAGCAATATAAAGGTATGCGAATAAGGCGTGAGGCTATGTCCAGCGCTGGAGTGTCTGTAAGCCCTAGAGCAATACAGAAGAACAGTTGGGAAACCAGAAACACCTTCCAAAAAGAACATGTGTCAGGCCCAGGGTTCGGGCCCCAGAGAAGGATTCCAGATGACTTTCAAAAATGAGGCCATTGCGTAAGTGCATAAAATGAAAACATAGATGCCTGCAAATGCATGTGATCACCAGAGCTGTGCGACCAGTCATTTTGTATCCATCCCCTGTTGAGGCAGAGCACCGCTTCTAAAGCCTTCTACCTCCCTGTAATTTTAAGTGGCTAGCAGGCAGGGTCGAGTCTCGCTATGGATTCTGGTCCCAAGGAAGCAAAGTGTCGTGCCCTGTGTTCCCTTTTCATTCCCTCTAGTTCTGAAAACCCGGTGAGTTCATTAGTGTTGTTATTCTGAAGGAAAAGTGAACTCCAGCATCAAAATTGCATTGTCGTGTCCTTGTGCGTGATGGGAGCAGAGCTCGACAGCGGGAGGTGCCCAGCTGGGGTGGTGCCTTTCAGCCTGCCGGCACGTTAAGGTATCGGTAGCAGCGAGTGGCTTCTGGAAATCCATCCTTCCCTCCGTGTGAGGAACTGGCTTTGCACATGAGGGAATAATTCATATGCAAGACTTTTTGGCATAGATCTAGCTGTCATGGTATTAAGTAAGAGAGAATATGTAGGTGGAGGAACTGGGATAATAAAAGAGTTTTACAAAAAAAAGGGGGAGGAACAGGATTCATTGCGGGAATGTAATTTGTTAAAAGCCCAGAAATACTGCATGCAAGATAGCAGTATAAGTGGCATGCAGGGGAGCTGGCTTAAGTGCCAGCAGTGCAGCTACAGTCCTGGTACTGTCTGGAAAGGAGAGAAAACACTTTTGGCTGCAAACAGAGTTGAAAATGCTTAGTGGGTAAAAATTTGAAGCATAAATAAAAATAGGCTTACGTTCAGACTTTTAGTAATAATTATATTAAAATGACACAATTCATTAAATAATGCAATACATTCACATCTCTAAATACACAGCAGCTGTTCAGTTCTGTCAAACACGATTCCTTTAGGGACTGAATAGAAAAGAGTAACATGCTGGCTTGCATGGTAATGTCCTGATGAGCGCTGGGCTGCAGCCTGCCCCGACATTTATTAACAGAGGGCTTCTCTCTGCCAGCCACCAGATCCTGAAGGTGCCCCTCCGGGTACTCGAGAGGTGCCAGCTGGGCAGGATAGCAGGTACAACACAGGGGTATGATCTGTCCTCTGTAGAAACTGAGTTTTAAAAGATGTTTCAGCCTAAGGCTATAAGCAGATGAATTTGGAAGGCTGTGATGTGCTGGAATTGAAGCTCATAGGAAGATTTTACTTTAAAATAACAAGAAAAAAATATAATNAAAAAAAAAAAAAAAAAGCTTGCCAGGTGATGGCTAGCTGAGAGAGGAGGAATTGTCTGAATGCAGTGTCATCTTTCTCCAGCCTTCAGTTATGGAAGTTATACATCTCTCCTGCAGCAAAGCCTGTAGTACATACTGATTGATGTCAAAAATTTATTGATGCACCAGTTAAGCAGCCAGTAGTCGTATTTCTCATTGCTTTCTAAACAGAGGATCTTTTCCTTCACATCCAAACTGAGGTAATGTTCAGATTGTGCAGAAAAGAGAAATATCTTACCAAAGCAGAAGATAGGCACCTGTGAAGAGCCCAGCTGCGAGGAAAATTTGAGTTGCTGGAGTTGTTGTTGTTGTCATCATCTGGTTAGTGATGGAAGATGTTGAGCTGCATGTCTCCCTTGCACTGCCATGTTTCATGTAGAGATGCCCCTGTGCATCGAGAAGTATAATTTGGGCTGTAGTTTCTCAGCGTGGTGAGAAAGTCATTGCATCTTCTACCTGGGTTTATTAAATTTAAGTGATCTTACAGAAATAAAATCTGTTTGCAATAGAATACTGACCCTGAAGGTGTTATCTTTGACTTCTGAGTCTTCCCCTTTCCGTCATCTAAACTTACATATGAGGCCCAACATTTGGCACACCAGCAATTATACATGACATGTTGCTTTTACTTGTGCTAAACTCAAATTTGTGGTTATATTGAATCAAATATTGGGAGGCTTATGGTCCCTCACTTATGCAAGAAGAGAATTTAGAGTTACGGTAGGCTTTTGAAGCCTCTCTGTGTGTAGAGAAATGGCAATAGTCTGAAAATGAGAAGCACAGAGCTTGTCATTTCCTTGTGAATTCTTTTTTCCTTGTTCCTTTTCTATCATTGTGCTTGTATAAATAGATCATGGTAGCTTATTTTTCTGTACTGGTGATGGATCTGGAGTGTTTGTCATCTGTGCTGTCTATGATTTGTGATATGCTGAAGGTTCTTACATTGCTAAGGATTTTCCTCTGTTGTGCTTTGTTTGGGACCTTTTTCCCCTCTTCATTGTGGTGTTATTCAGGCAGTAGCTTTTCATTCAGGATCATAACACAGATTTGATAAGAATGCTCTAGAGAATGAAATTCTGACATGGGAAGAGGCTTTAAAAAGGAAACTACGATTTTATTAACTTGTAGACTGAATTGTATGGCCCAACATTTGAAGTTTAAAATGGCTCTGTGTATTGGTGAAATGGAGCTCAAGCACAGGTATATGGCATTGACAGACTTCTCATTTGGGTAATATATCACTACCCGCTGCTGCTGTATACCGAACAGGTGAGCTTACCCACTTTTTATATCCCCTGCATGCTCACTAAAGCACCAGCACCTTTCAGCCTACATCCCCAAGACTCGGTCTCCTTGCCTTTGTGAAAGAGAGGCAGATACAAATGTTATGACAGCTTGCCAAGAGTTAGCATCTCCCCTCTTTTAGTTCTTGACATAATCTGTGGATTCTTTTCTAGGTCTTTTATTTTTCCGGCTGGTTTGTGCCTTTACCTTACACTGAGCTCACAATGTAAGATGTAAGGGAAATTGCACTCAAGTGCACATATCAATAAACGCATAGCTTTTCAACTCTTCTCCTTTCTGAATGACATAAGCCAGGTAGGTCTCTGAAATGCAGTGGGAAAAAGAAGCAAATCCATCTACAGGTGTCTTCTGGCTGAAGGGAAGGGGAAACGAACAGGGCATCTGCCATCCCTTTGTTTATCCTCTCAGGATCAGAGAGGTTGTCTTTTCTCTTTCTGTTCAGATTAAGCATTTCCAGAGGTTGCAGGAGCAGGGATGCTGCAGGTTAAATATTAGCATATTTCATGTCCAACAGAACTGGCCTTGCAGTTAGACTGTAACCCTTTCTTTTTTAGAGCCACTGATAAACACTGTGTGAAGTTTTGAGTCTCTGTCAATATTTTCTTCACATTGTACCAGCAGTAAACTGATAGCACAATAATTAAAAAGAAATGGTTAACATTTAATTAGTTCCACTCAGCTTTGTTTGCCCCCAAAGGTTTATTTTTTCTGTTCTTTCCTGCCTCTTTCTTCTCATCTAGTTGGCACTGCTTTTCCCCACATCTTTTTTGCACGCAGTGGTGCAGCGCTGCTCTCCCCACTCAGAGGGCTCTGGACCTTCCTCTCTGGCTGAGCAGGTACTTTGCAGCCTGCTAGCTCATGTCTGTCTTCACAGATGAACGAACAAACAAACAAACAAAAAAAAAAAATGCCAGAAAATACAGCTCAAGTTGTGGGGTAGTTTTTCACTGGATGATATAATTCTGTGCAGTAGAGGCTGAGAAGCTAAATTAAAGCACCTTTTCTGAAAATGTCCATCTAGCATCCTTCCTGTTAGAAGAGTGACAGCCCTTCACATTTCCCTCTTAATTTGTACCCTTTGGTTGACTATAGTATTGATTTGTGCATTAAGGATGATTTAATCTTTCTTTCACCCTCTTATTAAGAGGGTTTGAAACCCTACCTGGAGTCTTTATTAGCTTTTGACATCACAAAGGGAAATGTCAACACATAATGAGATAAATTGCAACATCAGAGAAGGCTGGAATACAACTTTCACGAAAGACGGATATAAGCAACACTTATCAAAATAAAAAAAGACAGAACCCTTCCTTTTCAGCCTCCATCTATCTTTCTGTTTGTTGCTGCATTACAGTATTTATTAGAGTTTGTCTTGCTATACAATGGATTGCCAGAATCATGATTAAGAAGCTTATTCAAATGAATTAAAAATGTTTAAATGAAAAAGACCCGGAGAAGTAATTGCCAAAATTTAATCAAGGATTTAATTTGTAGCACAGACCAGCCAAATGGATTTTGCCGTTTTCACTGCACTGTTTATACAAGGAAATTAAAAAGTATAGAGAGTCAAAGACTCAGCAGTGTAACCCTTTAAGAATATTGCAGTGTGCTCACTTATTCTCATTAGCCATATTATATCAAACTTGCTCCTCAGGGCTTGCAGTTTGCAAAGCCAGACCACAGACAGTGGAAAAAAAAGATGATAGCATTTTTTCCGATGTCATAAATTACTGCCAGCACACATTAGATGATTTCTCCACGCATTGCTGTAAGCATTTCAATGGTAGGTTAAATATCCCCCTTCTTAATGCCACTTAGTAATAAATGCCCTCATTTTAGTATGTCATCTTTAGCTGAACTGAAATAACTGAGACTAAGGAGCTGTCGGGGTTTGAAACAGAAACATTCCACTTGCATTTACTGCCGAGAAACACATACATGGCACCATTACGCTGTCTCTGTTTCATTGATGATAATAAGGTATCATCAAGCCTGGCATATCTGTTTGAACATGTTTTGCAGAAGCCTAATCATTAAGTAATACGTATCCTATTTCATCCATCATTTCCAAACAAAGAGCCTTACAATGCAATTGACAGAACAATAGTTTATGAGCCATGAATAGCTGGAGCACTGATAGTCCAATCCAAGTCGCATACAACAGACACAGAATTGTGCTTCAAATTGCCGTGCCAAAGGGGTAGGAGGAGAGATGAGAAGTCCCTGCTTGTGAGGAGGAGGCTGAGATCAAGCACACATTTCTTCCCTGTTAGTCGTAATTGAATTAAGCACTCAGAAGAGTGCCAAATTGAGCCTCTTTTACAGGCACAAAGCAAAGAAGCCGCTATGGAGGCGCTGCTCTGCGGAGCCTGCAGCAGCAGTCAGGATGCCCATAGCTAGAGGTGGAGGTGCACCAGGTCCTTCCATAGCTGGAACTATAGTGACTTCTGGTTCCTGGCCTTTCGTCTGAAACTGCTGGCAAGGACATCAGAAGAGGCAGGATGAAGAAAACACACGAACCGTAAACTGCCAAATTGAGAATGGCCTCTAGCTAGATCAGAGGAGCTGCAGGTTCTCCCTTAAGCTGAAAATGACATTAGTGATACAAAAATGGGAAGAAAGCTTCACATTTATGACAAACCTGAGCTGAATCTTACCAACTTTAATAACACAAAATGGCAGATAAGTGTGTAACACTGAGGGCAGGGTGCGGTGCTGCAAGACTACTCCTTTATTGCAGAGGAATGGATTTGGGGTCCATTTACAAGTCAAGGTTAAAGGAAATTGTGAAAAGTCGGTGATTTTCTCCCATGTCCTTCAGGGGAGAAACATCACCTTCATCAAAGGTGATGTTTACTATTTATTTAAAAAAAAACAACTACTCTTGTAGCACCCAGGGAATATTAGTTTTATAGCAGAGGGGTGGACACAGTCTCTTCCCACAATAGGATTAGTATCTGACATAAGACATTTTCTAAAAGGAAGCAGCATTTCTGTGAGCAGAAGCAAGAACCATCTGTGGCTTCATCTGTCTCTCCGTGCCTCAAGTTCCTGGGAAGTCCTGTACCCTTTATTTCTCATGTCCCCTACATCAAAAAGTAGTGGGGTAAAGCTTTTGGAGAAAGAAAACTTTCTTCTCTTGAGATCCTTGAGCTCATGAATTAACTTAGCTTGCTTTTGCTCCCAGTCATTTTTGGTTTGCATGTGGCTTTTACACAGTTGTTCTCTTCATAGAGCACTTTTGATTTAAAGGTCTCTCTTGCTTGCTCAGTTATGTAGTTATAATTTTATTTGCACAACAGAAGACTTGCTGATAAACAAAGTTAAGACTTTAGAAGAGGAAGGAGTCCAAAATCCAGTGGTTGAGTTCCAAATATTTGAATTAGGTTCCTTATCCAACCTTCTGAACCTTTTAAAATTGTGACAGTATAAATTATGCAGCTGCTTTTCTTTTCTTTTAAGTGGAACTTGTAAAGGTCATTTTGTGACATGTAACTTGAGTTAAATTCATACATATTTTTATTTCTTTTCTCTCTTTTAGAGACTTAAGCAGCTTTTATAATCTTTGTCTGTTATACAATCTAAAGTTCCTGCATTTAAAAGAATAAATACGTAGCAACGTATTTTTAATACTGGGTTTAGGGCAAAAGCACAGCGTGAGATATCAGTGGATATTGTTATACCACATGTGCAACATTATTTTCACCATATGTTCGAAAACCAGCTTTATTTGCCATTGTGTTTCACCTGCACGCATCTTAACATTTATATTGTAAAATTGACTCTAAGCTGATATTGTTTCCAGGTGATGGAGCGCAACTCAGTTGAGCTGCTGCTTTCATTGGTCACAAAGAAAGGCAGCTAGGTCACTTTTAGTACCTAAACCTGAAGAACAGCCACGTTTTCCTTTAACCTTTTTACTGCTTGTTTGATTTGTAAAACTAGCAGATGATACAACAATTTCTTTTATTCTTGGTGGCCTTTTGGAAATCTCTGCTCTACAAGGATGTTTCAGGAATGCAGTTATTTATCCAGGATTATTCTGTAAGCTTGGTTTTGAAAATGAGAATGAATTAATTTGTCCCATACTTCATGGGATTTCCTGAACAGAGATATCTGTGCTTGAGCTATTCAGCCCATGCGTTATGGGTTTGAGACATCAAGGAAAATCTTGGACAAACAGCTTTCCCCTCCCTTTTTCTAGACAAAATGTCCACCAGAAAAAAAGGACAAGTCCAGGGAAACAGAAACCCGTGGTAGTCCTAGTCATTCTACTCTTAGCACGAGAGCCATGCAAGAGGAGATTGCAATGACTTCTGTGTAAATTGTGTTTCCCCCAAATACCTTTATTTTCATTGGCTATTATGGAGGAATAATAAAAAGATGTAGGCAGTGGAAGAAGGGGTTATTCTGAGATGACATTAGAGCAGAACAGCGTTGTGCAAAACTTTCTCATCCATAACACGGCTTTAGCTTATTAAGGGGCCCTGGTGAGGATGCTGCCGATTTCCTCTCCCTGCTAGTTCTCCAGCAGGAAATAAAGCAGGGAGTTGCTGCCTTGATCCAAATAGACTCTCACAGCATTTCATCAGGGAAACAGAGCTGAAGAGGAATGTTTAGACTGATAAGCTTTTAGAAAATATTTCTGGGAGTGCACTTTCTGAACTTGCGAGCAGAGACAGACTGTCTGTATCGGCCACTTCTCCTCCTACTTATCATGGAATTTACTATTAAAAAAAAAAAAAAGAACCCACCACCTCCTTGAGTGCAGAGTGAACATTTCACAATGCAGTTTCTCAGCAGCTGACACTCTGGAGTCATGCTGGAGGTAGTAAATGAATAAAGCCGTTTTTAAAAAGTGAATAAAGCTATAGCATCTCAACTATGTTAGAGAATCAATCATAAGCTTGAGCTCATTTGTTCCACTAGACTGTAGTCTTATAAGAAGAGAACTGCTTGTTCCAGAAAAAAGTGTGAATAATGTGATAAAACAAAATGAACTGCAGAATATATTCTAGCCAGCAGCCAAGAAATTATTCACACTGACAGATATTACAGGTACAGTACATTTTCTGTCTAGAATACCACCTTCTAGTTTCTCTTAGCATATGCATTATATTTGCTGTTTTCCTGCTTTCAGTAAAGAAATACATGCAGTTGTATATACGTGTTGGTGCTACACTTTCTTTTTTGTATATCATATGTTGTAGTCAAAGCAATCATTCTTTAGTTACTGCAACTGCCTTTGCTCATACAATTATTCAAAAATATTTGACTGTTTTGAAACTTAAAATGTGTAGGATTGAATTGGGAGCATTATTTCTCTTCTGTTTTTACTTTGAGTTGAAGCACATACATGCATATTCACATATACAGAAAGGCGAAATGTATATAATTCAGGCCAAAGGAGTGGATTTGCTATAGTCTGCACTGATAATTGTACAGGCTGCAGTTTTGCTTCAGCCCTGTTAAGGAACTAATTCATGGTTTTCTGCACCATTACTTGGGGCAGTTTTTACTGTATCCTTGTATATAGCATACAAGATAATATGGATCTAGATAAGTCTCTGTATTTCTTTAATCCTCATCTCACTTTTTTTTAATTTGTCATCACAGTAGTATGTGAAGTAGTTGTGCTGGTGTAAACTTAGCTGTGTCAGGCAGCCTTTTACTACCAACTCATGAGTGTTGGTGTGTGCAATAATTGCCTAAATTGAGTAGGTTTCATCAAATATTAGCAATACAGCCCATGACCGTAGGCCAGAAAAATGACCTGGAAGAAGGGAGGACAAGGATAAATGTAAAAGAAAGAGAAAAATTGCCTGAAAATGGACAGGCCTAGGGGAAGAAGTTAAAGGCAGGGGGAGGAAGATAAGTAATATACATAACATAACCAGACTCTTCTGCTTACGGGTACTACATCTGAAAAATATGTTTCTTCTACTTCACTATTGTATTTACCACCTGGAACTTCATTCATATGATTATTTGGTATGTGGCAGGTGTTTTGTTCTTGAAAAAAGGGCCTTTTTCTTCTATTTATTGTGATTTTTTTGTGCATCCTATGGAATATGTTTTATATATAAAGAACTGCTAATCATTTATGAAAACACATTTGAAGCCATACATGAAAAATGAGAGAGTTTGTCTAAACCTACAAAAGAGCTGAACTGATTATATGAGTCTGTCTGAGAAATGAAGTGTTGCAAATCACGTATTTGTTATTTTAAGTCATGGACATGACTAACTAGTAACATCACCCCCAACTAGTGATCGAGTTTGAATGAATATGCATTTGTAAGTCAATTTTTTGCTTTTACTTCAAGTGTACTGTGATGGCAAAATCTTTCAGGATGCTAGGAAAATGGATTTATTCTTTTACTAAGTGGACAGGAACATTGTTACATCGATTACACGTTTGCAATTTGCCTTTCACTCTTGGAAGGGAAATAGCAGACACTGGTTTCATGTTTCACTCCACAAAATGTTTTGTTTGGGTCTGTTTCCCTTTCAGAGCCTTACTGGGGAAGAATGAGGTCATGCATTTTGAAAGTACATCACTGTGTGAGGATTTTCTTTATGCATAGCTTCTTTCTGAGTCAGAGGCTTATTCTGGCTTGCGTAGCTGCTTATGCCATGTCCTATAAACTGTGTCAACTGAGGACATCCCTATGAGTGACAGAAAGCAACGAGAGCTTAGAGGACCTTAGAGTGTTTAGCTTATTGTATGGGTAAGCCTCAGTTTAATTTTGGAAGCCTACAAAAAAGAATCTGGTGCCTTAACTCATTGATATTTGCAGTATCAGGTGCTGAAAATCAGTACGTTCAAAGTTACCAATATGCAGGCAGTGCATGCCGTGCCACGGACTTTACCCTGGCGGAGAAGGATGAAAGTGTGAAACAGCGCGATCCTCAGGGCTCTCCCCTCAGCCCAGTCAGTCTGATCAGACCGGCGCTGCATGAGAGTTCTCGTCTAAATGGCAAGGTAGCTGACATATTGTGTCTCAATTTAAGCCCCATTACCATTCATTAGACATGCTCCTAGTTAATTATTTTAAAAAATAAATGTAAATAACAAGTGTTAATTATACCCTCGAGGCCATTGATGTGTGCCATGTTGGCATTTCATGTTAGAAAGGCTGCCTGAAATTAGAATAAAGAGCAGTATAATGCAAGGAGGAGGTTTCAGGAAATATTATTGCTAACATAATATTTTATAATAGCAATTTCATCAATTATAAGTCTTAATATTTAAATAATACTCTATTGAGAATCTGTTATGAAAAGCATTTAGGTGATTTGTGGGCTGTTATTATTCACCCTTGCATTGGAGAGGCTTATTTTGATAAAAATGGTTTTCAACCAGCTACAACTTCATGCAGTGTTTCTGAGGCAGTCTCTGTACATGGTCGCTTGCGGGTTTGAGTCCTGTCACTTTTGAACACTGACAACTTTCTAGAGAAAGGTTATCCTGTTCTGCATTTCCCCAGCGTTGTTCCTTCTTGCCGTCTGCTGGGTGACTTCATTGGATTCCCTAAGAAGTTTTTTATAAATTCTTAGCTAAACATTTCTTCTTACCTCTCTGTATAGTAAAATAAAGTGTTTTTTGTGTGGCCAGTCAGTTTGGATTCTTACCTTAGCATCATTTTCTGGCATGGGAAACCTGAACCAAAAAAGAAACCAAAGCAAAGTTACATAAGCTATGTTTTTCATGTCCCTCTGTCTGTCTTAAGGCTGTGTACTGTGTGATAGGCATTGCATTTCACTCCTTTTGTTTAGAAGAGCTATCTTCTCTGCTTCAGGCCTGTAGGGATAATCAGATGTACGCTTTAAGATTCTCCTCAAGAATCTGTGAATGTGAAATGTAATTTCTGTGAAATTACATTTAGGACCTGTTGTGAGGGAGAGCCAAGGCAGACTTTTTTTGGATGCAAAACTTCGTAATGCAGAAGGATAAAGCTCAGTACCTAGGTCTGACTCAAGATCAAAAGAGAAGTCTTGGTTTTGCTCCAAACTTCCGGTGATAACGGGCTGGATCCAAGACCACAACCTGTTGCTCCTTCCCAGGCCTCCTCGGCTGTGCTGCCAGTCTAGCTGTTGACTGGCGTTATCCATGGGTGAAAGAAGAGCCTTTCTCAACACTGAGAAGTGCTCCAGCCAGGCAGTCTTCTGCTGTAGGGGGTCTCCAGCCAGTTTGCACTGTGGTAGTATTTTTTTACAGAGCCAAGAGACAGGTATTGAAAAGTAACTGTCACACGGAATCCCTCGCAGTATTGGGCAGTCGCTGTGCCTGTACCCAGGAGGCACTGGCATCAGGTCTCACTGTTTGTGGAAACTTCTGCTCCTTACTGCAAGCAAAGGGTGAAAGAAAGTGGAAATTAATGTTTTTTCCTAGAGGGGACAGTGATGAAAGAGAGGGAGAGGGGAGGAAGCAAAGAGAGAAGAAGAAGCTCTGTGGTGTGGTTGAGGTGCAGAGGTCCTTCCTGCAGCTTCTCTGTCCTCTCCTGATGGCAGAAACAGGTCAATATATTGCTGTCTTCTCATGATGTCCCTTCCATGCCAGAAGGCTTCAGTACCTACCTGTCTTCCTTCTAGCTCGTGCTAACCTGAAAGCTGGGCAGACTGCAGCTCAGTTCAGAGCCCGCATTTTGGAGCTGTGTAGCTTACACTCAGTATCCCTCTGGTGCTTCCAAGCTCTTGCAGATAAATATGAGGTGTCCCCTCCCCTGCAGATCACGGTAGCAGCAGCTTCTCTTCCCCAGTGTCTGCCAGCCTGCACAACCTGACACTACCCTCTGCTGCTTCTTCATCCTTGCTTTTATATTTGGACAAGGCAAAAAAAAAAAAAAAAAAAAAACCAACACATGAGGAGTGGTGAGGCTGTCCTCTGCAACCCAGCATCCTTTGGTTCCTGGGGTGAACCAGGAGGACACCCCTCTCCCAGTGACTGCAGATAATGCATCCCTTATCTCCTGAAGGATATCGTATCGCAGGCTGTTTTGGTTTGCTTGAGAAAAAAAAAAAATCTCCCCTTCAAATCACATTGTGGCTTTCCATCACTTACTCTGTGCATAGGGCTGCAGAGATGCCGATCGATACCTCCTTGAGATACGCGGAGTACGAGCCTGCAGGGCTGAGTCTGGTGCTGCCCATAGCGCTTGGCTGTCCCTGGGTACACTGAGAGCAGGCCGGCATGCCAGACCACGTCACGCCACAGCTCCTGCTAGAAAGTAAAGATGTGAACTTTTCCTCTTGGATTTTGTGACCAGGGTAATGACATGATAAATTGTATTCCAAAGGGGATGTGTGCAAGCTAGGTGGAAACCCATTTTTCTAACCAGATGGTCAGATTTTGTATTGTCCTGTGATCTTTCCATGAAAAATAATCATGGGTCACCTTGTCTGACTTTTGACAGTGTTATTGTTTGTCCTATATTAAGTAATAATATAAGGAAATTCCAAGTAATTTTATCTTGTGTTTCTAAGGAAGGGAATGTGGAGGCTGCTCTAGAAATTTGAAGCATTATATAAACTGCTTCAGGCATTTAAATGCATTCCTTTTACTGCCTGGGGCATTCTTTAGCCCTAAAATACCCTAAAATTAATAATTTGAGGAGGGGGTTATTAAGATCTGCCTCCATCACTACTTCTGCTGTTTGTCTCTGCATTAAGGTTGAGATTGAAGTTACTTAGTTTTTAAATCTATTTTAAAACATGCACAAATGAACTTATGAAAAAATGTTGCCCTAAGCATAATTTTATGACCCATACATTTTGAATATTTAGAACAGTACTAATAAAAATAAAGCAGTGAATATTCTCAGGGGTTTAATTTTGCTGGTATGTGTTGATCTGATGGTTTGTGAGTTTTACTACATTTCATTAGGGAAATTTTACCAGAGAAATGGAGTTGAATATACAAAATAGTTTATCTTAAATTGGCAACATGAATCCTCAGTAGAGCTTGTTTACAAGTACTGATTCACTTGAACACTTACTTTATGAAGAAATATTGTGGAAATAATTTTATTGCCTGTAGTACTTAAACAAGAAAGATAGAAAAAGACTTAATGAAACAATCTTCTTTTGGATGAGAGTTTTTAAGATCCTTACAAATGCTTTGTACATTTATTTACGTGTTGGGTATTAGTTTCCTATTCACCACTATCGCTTGCAATAAGTTCAATAAGCCTGTTTTCAGATACCTCTACTGAATTTTTATTAATATTGAAGTTTGAAATCAAATAGATTCTGTGAAGTCAGCAGCACTGAAATTTTACTGGATCTCCACCTCAAAGGGGAAAATTCTCCCTGAATTAAAAACCTCATTGGCAAGCGTGCTCTTTCCTGCAAAACTTGCAAGTTTGACTAGAAACACCTTCTCTGAAACTAAACCCACTTAACAGCAGCTTTCTGCTCATAATGCTGTAAGCTAATAATCTAGCTAGAGAAGTGTGCCCACAAATATACTTTCAAAATGCTCAGAGACAAATAATCGATATGGTGTTTTTAAGAGAAAATTGCTGAAAACAGTAATCAGAAAAGTGTCCTTTCTTTCAAAAACAGTTTGCCTTATCACTGAATTTGTAATTTATGCTTTCTTTTTATTTTGTTTTCATTTTTTGGGGGGCTGGTTTGGGTGTTTACTGAATGCTGTCCCTCCCAACCCACACTCTACAATTCAGCAGAAAGTTAGATTACCGTTTACTCTCCCTTGGAGAATAGATGCATCATATTTCCTTTTTAAGATAATGTAGGAACTCTTTGAAGTGAAACATTTCATTGGCATTAAGTGTTCTGTGGGGTGACAGAGTGATTTCAACCAGTGAGAGGTGAAAAGGGAAAAAAATGGTTCTTTCTATCCAAACAGTATAATTTTTTTCTTGATATCTTGGTCTTTTTTTCTTGGTATTTGAAGCTTGACTGCAAACAGGTACTAGAGAAAAATATTACTATGTTCACACAAGACTTCTCTTCTTGCTTCTAAGTCCAAAGAGATTTGGATAGACATTTAAACAACTCCAGACATTTCAGGGCTGACTTAGCTTTAATACTTCTGTCACGTTTCTCTACCTCTTCTATTGTGTTGACTGGTGTTTAAACTGTGTTATTAGAGTGGGTTATGCACTGCACTCCAGCAGTCATGTTTTACAGGTTTAATGAAGACCAGGCTGGATGAATTTCTACCATGGCCTATTGAGTTGAATGGAAGCTTCGATTTCTCCCTAAGTCTCAATGTGAGATAGCTTTACAATATGCTGAAAAGGAGCACTGCTTGCCGAGGTTAGCTCTGCTCCTCACAACGCCCAAGTGAGCTACAAAGCCATGCCAGTTTGTCATCTTTTACAATTTGTCCCTTTTCTTTTATTAGTCTTATTGCATTTATAATATTATGGGACTTAGTAAGGAGAGCCATTTCCAGTTCCTTATTTCTTAAAGGGATTTGATAAGTAAGAATAAAGTGGCGTTTAGATAAAAATTTGAGTTAATGTAAACAGGGAAAAAAAGCAGCAACAAGAGTTATTTAAAGAAGTATAATGTACAGGAGTGTACTCGAGTATATTACCAGTTACCAGTAAAAGGAATATTGTGTCTACACATCACTGTGTACATGTCTGACTGCAGAATATGACAGGTACTTCTGAAGATGCATTTATATGTAAGTAAATGTACAAAAATAAAGTATCAGGATACCAGCATGTGTGTCAGATCAATTTTGAATATTAGACCTGCACATTCCTCTAGTTCATCTTTCCTGGGATTTGTTTTTCATATTTAAACCTCTGAACAGCATTAAGCACACATCACTTTGGTTACCTGAAAAGGAGAGGATGCACTCTCTGTTGTGATCTCATTTTCACTTTAAAAAGGATGGAAATTACAATTTTGAGTCTTGCAGCAAGGGATGGACTGTTGTCCACTACAAGGTAAAACAGCTGCGCTGAACCTGGTGAAATGCAGTAGCTCATCAGAGTGCCTGTTAGATGCTTAGGGAAGAGGAGTAAGTACTGTGGAAGTATAGTATGATATTTCTCTATACAGTATAATAATACGGCTTTGAGTAGCTAGGAGGGGAACTTTATTTCTATAAAACGAGAAGAGAAACACTCAGCATCTCAGTAGTCTAAGATCTGTTTTTATCCTTGAATGACTTTAGACTTTAAAATCCTGACATTATTACTAGGGAAAAACAATTTTCAGTAAAATTTTAAAAACATCTTTAATTGTGCTTGTTTTCTGCTCTCCTTTTGGTGGATACTTTAACAAGGAAAGATTATCCACACAGGAAACCAGTGAGTAATAAAAAAACAGATAATATGATTGTTGGAAACACTAACACATTCCTAAAAAAGCCAGCCCCTATTTATGACGCTGAAGTCCACATCTTCACATATGTTCTGAATATGAGGGGAACAGTAAATGAGAAGGAGCCTCTTAATGAATACAAAGGCTATGTGGAAAAATGTGTATGTCTGTGAGCATATGAAGTCTTCCTAAAAGTAGTAGGTATCCCAAACATTCTTAGATATTGGTGCAGCAGATGGCTTTTTTGCACAAAACAGGCCCTAGAATCTCGCCTAATCGATCTGCATTAACTCCTAAACATCTGCCTGAGCATGGAATTTGACTTAACATGTGGCAAGTGATGGAGTAAGGGGAGAATATATTACTAACGTGCAAAGGAGGGCTGCTAATTCAAACAAGTACGGTCTACAGCACAGCACTCTTTTTCAAAATGTGCATCAAGTAAAATCATTTGTTTTGCATTTGAGTGTAATTATCTTGAGGACACGTTTGGTTTTCTCAAAGTTTTCACATTGAACTCAAAATTATGATTATTAATGGTAGTGCATCCAGTGCATCAGGCACTTTCAGATGCAGTGCCCTGAAGTCGTTGTGTGTGCGATACTGTTATGAAGTCTGGCGGTATCAATATTGTTGTTGTTTGAAACAGTGCTTCTTCATAACCAATAGCTACAGGAACTGAAGTGAAGCGATAATGTTTCATTAGGCTTTGAGCCATGGGAACAGTGACTATCAATATTCTTTGTAGTGTTTTTCCCCTTGCTAACAACAGTAGAAGGTGGGTAAATACAGTACGTTGGGCTCTATAAGTCTCAGCACTCTTAAAATCACACCTTCCTCAGCTATAATGTTACTAATCTTTCAGCTTTATATTTACATCTGGAGCAGTGTTACAAGTAAATTGCTCAGTTAATCTGTTGCCAATAGGATGACCAGTTTGTGCCCACTTAGAAATGGGCAAATTTAAGGCCAGAGCATTTTTTGGAAGTACATTAAAAGCAATGATGTTGCTTAAGCTTTGAAAGCAAGAAATGTACATGACTTCTAAAGATGCTGCAGACAACCTGGTGCCGTTCTCACTCAGCTGATGGTTTTGTGAGAGGTTTAGGGAGCTGGTGCTCTTTTCTGTAAAACAAACAAACCAAAACACGTGTACTTGCATTATTCTGTCTTTAATCTTGGAGAGGAAAATCATTCTATAAAACATTGTTATAGAGGAGATGACTAAATAGCACCTAGCTTGTCTAATGCTGTAGCCAAGGACTGGAAAAGTAGTACAACACTGGTGAATGGGTAGTCTCCTATTCCTCCCCCTAAAATGGATAAAGATGGCCATAATACTTGTGACAAAAGGAATATGGCTAAAAGAATAAACAAGAATTTTTAGATGGCTGGTTGTATTTCTTATTTTGCTGACTTTTTGGTGTTCTTGTTATATCTGGATAAAACAAGAGACTGTTTAAGGTAAGAATTGCTCTTTTTTGTTTTCATCAGCTAAAATAATATTGTTTCATTATGTTATATCCTTTTTATGTGAAGTAGGGCTGCATTGCCCATTTCAGACAATATTAGAAATGTTCTGAGCCCTCATTAATTCTTTTGGAACCCAACCAGCCACAGACATGCTAGAAATTTGGCTAGTGACCATTCAAATTACAACTCCAATTTTGTACTTTGGTATATTTTCTTGGGCAACAGCAGGGCCTTCACTTCCTTTCTGAGCAATTCTGTTTTTTTGTCTGCTCTCCCATCAGGAGAATTGGAAGAGGCGGCTGTAAGCACCAGTAGTAATACAGTGTAGTCGGGAACACAGTTGTGATTATGGTCAAGAATGTCTTCTGTCTTGAAAAGATTTTTGGAGAGAGGGAATTGCTAGATCAAAACACATCAGAGCTGAGGGATGGGTCAGACTGTCATAGACAAATCTCAGCTGTGGTGACCCATTTTTTTGAGGAGGGAATTAGATAAATATCAGTTTAATATGCACCACAAATAGAACTCATATATCTTTATCATCTTATTTCTGATTTGTGTCTGTCGTACTTTCCAAGCACTAAGTGCCGTAACCAGAATTGGCGTGAGGAGGTGGAGCGGTATGTGCTTTTATTGGAAGATTATGAATAAGAGTAAACAATGTCTAAAGCAAGTGGTAGACCTTAATGATCTGTAGGAGACAGAGGAGGAAACGGCGCATACTCTGTTTATTGAAAGCAGTCAAGTAGGATAGTTTAACTTGTAATGAAATTGATTTACTTGAATGTCATCCTCCATCTGAGAATCAGGGGTATTTGACTGTGTCAAAAAAGGGAGTATAAGTTTAGTGAACAACAGCTGCAGGATTGTGAATCAAATGAGACAGATCTATTCTAAAATATTCAGAGGTTTATGTAAACGTTTTATGTATTCTACATGTAAAGCATATTTTATGGCCTAAAGCACCCAGCAAGATGGATTTTTTTTTAAGTCAAAATGGAGCACCAGGTCAATTTAGAGAACAAAAACATTGCACACTGCAGCAAATACAGTGACGTTCTCTGTGGTGTTATTTCTGAAATGCATCATTCAGGCTACTATGTATGAATCATGTATTTTTTTTTGTTTAGATGAACACTCTCAATTCTAATTTTACTAGCCTGTCTTTTTTTGCACTTCCAATGAGTACAGCCATTGTGATCAAAAATACTCAAAAAAGGCATTTATTTTATTTTTCTGTTTTATAATGAGTTTATAGATTTGCAGAATATATAAGTTTGTAGTATGCGTATAGCCTTCCTGTGATCCTAACCCTCTTTCTGTCAATTAAAACACAAAGTATGGCCAAGTTTGTTTTAACCACATTGGAGAAAAGAAGAGGGACCTGAGAGAGGCTTTGGTGGAGCTCTCAGCAGTAACTGTTCCAGGTATATCCGATGAAATTGTTTCCTGTTGACCACCATGTTGCTAGGAAATTTAATAGAAATTCCTTGTTATAATAACTAGCTAGACTCCTGAATGCTCAGCATTAAACAGGGAAGATTAAGTGCCACTGTTCCAAATGCACGGTTTGGTTCCTCAGCCACTGCCTTTTATTAGTGTTCATTGAATTCTGCATTTTTAAGAGTGCCTTTCTTGCTGGGAGGGAATTGAGGTCTGTTAGTCTGCAGGAGAGGCTTCTTTTCTTTTCCTTTCCTTTCCTGTAAACGCAGGAGACACTAGCAAACACAATAGAGGAACCTCTCCAAGAGGTTCTTGCTGTCATTTAGCACCTCAGTTTTCAGAAGTGTATAGAGTTGGTGGGAGCTTCTGGGGTCCTGGGTTTCTCCATATGCGACGGAGGTCTGAGGAGGCAGAGACAGAGCTCTGCAGCAGCGACTGTGCCCTCCCCACGGAACAGGTACAACTTGTGGTGTTGGAGCCGGGACTCTCCTCTATCCATTGTTTTAAACTCCAGCCTCACCAAATCACCCCCACATCTCGGTGCATGGGGAGGTGGATTTTGTTTTTATTATTTTTTTTCCTGTTTTAGCCTGTCTTTTACGGCTGCCCTAAAAAAGAAGTTGACTGCAATGGCGGCCTTCCTGATGAAGTCACCTCTTCATTAGGGAATGGGCTGAGGCCATCCATCATTTCATGGGAATAACTGAAATGGTGTCTGGCAGCAGCAGCTCTGGCTCTCTGGAGCTGGACTGAAACTACAGCCCCAGGGAAAAACGTACTTTCATCCTTTCTACCCAACAGCTCCCCCAGCCCCTCATTTCCACATAGCTCCATCAGGCACCTGATTCGCACACTGAAGGGAGTGGATGTTTTATGTGTGGCTCAATGGCAACTCTCCCAGGGCTCTTAAGCATTTAACTCTCTTTTTCTTTGCGAAGAAAGAAAGGAAAGGCTCCAGATGTTTTGAGTTTATTTTTCTGGAATTGGCACATTGCAAACAGCTTCTGTGCCCCTCTGGGAAACAGGTAACCACCCAGGCAGTCCTGCTGCTTGTGTGATGGTCAGCTCTTGATAACTGGGTTACGGCGGGGAGTTTCATAAAAGGAGCATTACCCACCTCTTCCCATTAGTGTCTGCCTTTCCCAAACAGAATTTTCTAGGGAAATTTCCAAGGCTTTTTATTTGGGCAGTCTTTGGGACCTTTGTTAAACTCAGCTCCACTTTCGCTGCCAACTGTCTTAAGGATCCCTGGGGCAACGCCGTTCTCTGTAGCCATGTCCACAGAGCGCAGATGTTGTGCAGCCCGGTTGGAGTCACTGCTCATGCATACTACGCTGTGTCGCAATGCACAGTAAATCCAAGCATTGAGCCGTGAACGTGTCATCCAGATGATTTGTGCAAAACAATAAATCCGGCATTTATTGTGTTGGGATTTACATGTGGACATGTCAACTATTTTAAAGAACATATAGAGTCTGATATTCCTAAATTGAATTTACTGAGTTTGTGCAATAGTTATGGGCATAGATCTCTCTCCAAAAAAAAAATCCTGGAAAAAATTGCTGGAGTCCACACAGGACGATAAGTTCATAAGGCGTGGGTAGAAAAAGCAGTGTTGATGTCATACATTGGGTCTCTGCTTTTTTTGCTTTTCATTTTCTTTAGGTTTAACTTGTATTACTAATTTTTGCATCAGCAACTCACAGGATAGTTGTCTTTTAAGAGTAAATACTTGCTTCCATCCCAAACATTTTCTTTAAGTATGACTAGTGCTTCATGAGAAACATATTTGTTTGGAGGTAGACTATTTTTTTTCTGTGAAACAAGTGACTTGCTGTAGTACATTTTTGTAGATCATCTTTAATTGTTTTCTGTTGCAGATAGGACATTTTCCACAGCATAATATATTTGATCATATTTGAGGAAACATTTGAGGTGTTTTCCTCAAAACTAATAGTTAACAAAAATGACAAAAGAAAAAAAAAACTGCCATTAGAGTTTGTTATGTAGCCTTCATGAAAGATGCACTCTAGCTTTCTCTGAATTCCTGTGAAATTAAAGCTATTTCATTGGACATAACAATTACTCTAATTATAGCACTGGGGATTTGGATGGAAGCTGGTCGGCAGGGCTCAGACTCACACCCAGTGTTATCTGTATGAGCTAACTCCAACTCCAGCTTAGGACACTCGTGGCCAGACGCAAACCCTGCATCTCTGAAGTGACCTTCCTGATGATAAATGCTCTTTTTTACATGGTGCTGAGCAATCCCCGCACCTTTCCATGTGTGGGGCTGGGCAGCCATCCTTTGCTTCTCTTCCAGCTTGCCGTGCTGGTCAGGTGGCGAGGGGAGCTGCTGCTACAGGAATGAGAGTGCCGATATTGAACGGCAGTGGTGCTGCTGGCATTGCGTTCAAAAGCCCCAGTGTTGCTGTGGCAGAGAAAGAAAGGAAACAAACTCTTTAATTTTCTGACTGGTGCTGCATTGCATAGGCGCCGTGTCCATCTGTCATCCCCACCTTGCTCAGGCATGGAAATAGGAAGTGACAGTGTCAGTACTGGTAAACCAGGACTCCAAAGAGTGTAAACTGGATACCACGAAGTCATGAGGACTGTATGTGACTGGTATTCAAAATGATCTTTAAAAGTAACTTCACTTTTCCTTCCATTTTTTCGACTGTAGGAAAGGAAAAGACAGGTCTAAAAGCCATGTTTTTCCCTGAGTTCAAACCTAGAAAGGGGATGTCTTTTTTTATTACTTTTTCTTGGTGATAAAGTATGCGTGTTCACTCTGAGTGCATGTGTTTCTGATCCATGCAAGATGGCAGCTCCACTTGTCTCTGAAGGCAGGGTCCTAACTTCTTAGGGACGGAAGCTGCAGCCATCCTTCTGCAACACAGAGCAGACATGACTGTGAGAGCTGCACAGCTGCTTGGTCACCTGGTAAATTGCCACATGGCCCTACCACACCGAGCCCTTCTTTGAGGTGCAGGGAGGACACGAAAGAGCACTTGTCCCAGCAGCAAATTTAGACTGAGCAACATCAGCAGCAAGAAATGAGGCTTGCAGTCGAGGAGAGGGACAGGGCTTGAAATCTCTGGGATGCAGCATACTCTGACAGAAATGATGTACCAGTGAGCTTCCCCATCTTGCCTTTCCCCTGTAATCTCACAAAAAGTTTATTTTCCTGTGTTATAAGGAATCCAGAAAATGGGCCTTTTGAAGGGTGAATTGCTGTTAGTGCTGCTGACTTCCTGAGGTAGCAGCAAGTGTGTTAATGAGGGCTCTGCCTTCTCCTGCTTCATCTAGTCTAGTTTTTATCTGGTTGGACAGTGGCACTGAGCTGTGGGTGTGCTCAGGACATGGTGGCACGGGCACCAGGCTGCCAGGTTGTTGTGACAGCAAGATTATGAGTGTGCGCAACCGTGGCAAGTGGCATCAATTCTGCAGCTTCTGGCAATGGATGTCAAGAACAGAAAATTGCATGAAAACTGTAGTATGATTGAAGTTGCCAGGAACATTTAAATTACAGAATTGCTGTACTCCCAGGCTGTAAAATTAAATGTTACTGCTCACTGGAGTAATTGAGTTGAAATGGCTTGCAAGAAGGCACTCAAGTAATTGTCATTTGGAGAAAGTATTGTCGGCGTTCAAGTTTCCATATTCGCTTTCTGGATGGGGAAGCCAGTACAGCACTTCTGGGACACCCATCAGGAGTGGCACATGAGTCAGTTTGGGAACGCCGAGACCAGCCTCACCTAACATGCCACAGTCGGTGGCAAGGGGGACGCAAGGATGAACAATTTTATGGGCAGAAGCCCTATGTGCAAATGAAGTTCAGCATTTTGCAGACTCAATGCAGATCAGTGGGGATGCAAATACATAGGTAACTCTGGCAACCTGAATATTGCTGTAGCCCAGCCACCCATGGGGCAGGCGTACAAGAGAGCGGAGCCAAGAAAGGATGCTGCACGGGTAGCTGCAGTGGCATTGTTAGCACATCATTCCCTGAGCACCAGAACTAACAAAGCTTAGTTTCCTGCAGATTTATGTCAGAGAGTTGATTGATGGGGGTGTTTCAGAAGCTCACAAGATCTGACTGAAACCTTTTCATGATGGAGGCATTTATAAGGTACTTCTCCTACATGGAAACTCTGCTGTCTAACAAAATGTGAACACATACTATTTTTTTCTTTTCTTTTTTTTTTTTTTTTTTCTTCTTACAGCTGGGAGAACTTGTTTGGTCCCTCTTTTCCCTTTTCTTTACTGCAGAAGACATGCAGAACTGTTGTTCGTCTTCGAAAACCCTAGCTTTCTATCAGGTTTGGCAGTAAGATGCCATTATCTTCAGAAATTATAAACTGGATGAATATGGCCAGCCAGCATGTTTGCCTCATTTCCCTAAGGATTAGGCTGAAACAGCCATTGTTTAGTGATAGGAGATGGGGATTGAGCCTGCTTTTGTTTTTCTAGCCATCTTCCAGCCATGGCGGGGGACAAGAAGATGACTGAGAGTGAGCGAGTGCGTGTGCGCACATGTGCATAAGCTGATGTCAGTGAGGAATAGCTCCAGCCCCATGGCACTGTTCCCCCCTCCTCTCAAATCCAAGTAAAAGGAAATGCTTGCACTGAGCTGAGGATTGTCTTCTGCTAGAAAAACTTCTGGGAAATTAGTAGTTGTGGTTCCTAGGCGCTTAGCCGAATAGGAGCAATTGCTCCATGCAGTTGAGAAATGAAGCAATAATTAGGTGAAAAAGGAACAACGTAGGGCATAGTTAATTGCTCTGCTAATCATGATGTAGTGCAGTACATGAACAGAGGGAGCTCTTGAACAGCCATGAGACTGAAAGCAAGGGAGAGAAGCAGCGCAGTCACCTTGGGGAAGATACCACATCTCCACTGCATTGCATTAGCTAAGCAGAAGTGTTTTGAGAGCGGTATTTTTCTTCCTATTTCATATCTGCCCAAAGTGTTTATCTGTCTTTATCTCTGTGTATTGATTTCTCCATGCTCCAAGCCCTAAGTAACAGCGGATCTGCCCTTCTAACTTGTGCTGAAGCATTGTGTCGGGAACTGTCTAAAATCGGGCTTGAGAATGAGGCATATTAGTTTAAACAGTTTTCTCCCATCACTGACAGTCTGATGAGATTGAAATGTCTCATTCAAAGCTAGCCAAAGGAGAGTAAAATGCACAAATTCTACCTCCAAACTGTTTGCAGAGATTTTTTCTGGTATGTGTTATTCCTCTTAACTAGATGGCTCCGCTCTCTCAGTTAAGCAGCAGTCACTGATGTGAGGAAGAAAAGCTTTTTCTCTTTTGGTAAAGAAAAGTGCCTTGAAAGAGTATGGATTAGGTTCAAATGCTTGCTGCTTTATGCTGCTCCAGTGATGTAAAGCAGCTGCTAACCCACTTTAACCATTTGACTGAACTGGATTTACAATGCATTGCACTGCTGTGATGATGCAAGGCAGCTGGAGAAGACCAGAGAATCCGTTCCTTTAAATGAAATAAAATACTTTGATAATTAAAAGTACAATGCTACTTTTATCTCTGCTTGACATTTGTTTTTTTTCTTCAGCTCCCTGTTTATAAAGACCAGATTGTGCCAATGATTGCCATAATCTGAAATTAAAGGGAATGTTTATGCAGAAGGGTGCTCCTCAAACTGAGGAAGGGCAACAGAATTTGACCCTGCTAGACACAAGAAGAACAGCAGCCTTAAAGTGACAAACCTGTTTGAATTAGGATGAAAAACTCATTAACTCTTGCCACAGACCAAGTACACCCCTACTCAACAGGTTTGCTGTTCACGCCGTCTCCTGCCAGCAGTTGCTCCCTTTTGCTATCATTACAATTCATTTTTTCCAGAGAATACGTGCAACTCTATCAGTCAGCAATGTTGTAATTAGGGGACTAATCCTGCCAGATTTAGTCCATCTCCTCGTGTGCAGTTACAGAGCATCACGGTGCCTTTTGTCTGGAGTCTTCTTGCAGGATCTGTCCCTGCAGGACGGCAGGGCCTGGCTGGGCTGGAATTTGGCTTTCTAAGTCCACATACATACATAACTGTTACACTTCTCTGTGGGAAAGTTCATCTTTTTTTTTTTTTTTTTTTTTTTAGTTGAGGAAGAGGTAAATAAGCTTCTGCCCCTTTACTTAAGCAACCTGTTCAGCTACTGTAAAAAAAAAAAAAGCAGCAAAGAAGGCAGGCCAATGCAATATTTCATATAGTTGTGGATAAGTGAAAACATAAGCTTTTTTTTACTTTTTCTAAAAAATAAAATCCAGTTTGTGAGTGAGGAATAGCACTGATGGGATGCCCGGTGGGGCAAGACAGGCCAAAGCGAGCTGTCTTTTTTGTGGAAAATCCTGAAAAATCCCCAAAGGGGAAGCAGTTGTGTTGTGTAGTTGCACCAAGGGTTTGGTTTGGTTTTGTGTTCCTGCTTGCATATTTTTGCTTGGTTTCTCTGAAACATGGGCTGCGACGTGCCTCCATCAGCTGCCCTCCGTGCTGGCGTCGCGGCGCGAGAGGGGCGGGCAGCCGCTGAGATGCGCGGTGATTGATCCCTCCATTTAGAGAGCATAATGCCCTTTGAAGGAAAGAGCAGATCAAAGACTTTAATGATTGACAGTGATTTATGCTGCTTTTGTTTTTAATTCCTTGACTTCTGACACTCTAAGATGGGACTTTATAAAGGAAAGATGCCGTATCCTAGGGTTATGCCTCCTTTCATAACATGGAAAGCTGAAGGAGCTGTGGAGACTGATACCCAGATTTCAGATATATTAGTTTTTATTTAAATCTGAAGTTCAGAGGTTTGTGGGCATGCTGTTTCTGTTATTAAATCATTATGCACCTACCTGGGGGGAAAAAACGCCAACAATCTTACCAGGAGTGCCTCTATAAACATTTCTTACTCTCCGTAGTGTAAGGCTGGTATATTAAAAATTCTTCGAATAGCTGACCTTGACAGGTGTTTTATTTGAGCAAACAAAACAGTAAATAGTAATATAATCCCTGTGGAGCTGGCATTAGGCTTTGTGGGAAATGCATAATTTCCTTTACTAAATGTAGGAAGCGGTGCAAATTTAATTTCTTCATTTTTGCCTTTAATCCCAAACCATTCTGAACGCTCTTTGCTCCCAGGGGCCGAGGTCTGCAGCCTGTTGCACACAGTTGCACGGAGGCTTTTCCCGTGGGTTGCTGGATGCAGGAGCTTGACATTTTTCTCTTCTCCATCAGTGCAGATGCTCTCGGTGGTGTCTGCTGGCTGGGGTGTAGCGTGGAGGTGAGCAGCTCGACAGCCCTTTTGCCGTAGGAGTGGGTGTTGTGCCGTGGTGCCCACAGGAAAACTGGAACTGATCTCTTTTCTGAATGGTGCAGGAGATGCTGCAGGGCTGAGGTCATGAGCAGCTCTGCTGTCAGTCCCTGAAGTACAGTATACAATGATTGTTGCGCTTTTGGCTCCTTGCTTCTGGAAGGCCTCATAATTTAAGGGCTGGCTTGTTTGTTTGTTAGTTTTAATCTAAACCATATGTAGGCTGCAGTTTAAGTGGCTGTATTTGATGTGTTCTGGAAGGATGATGTCAACTTAAAAGACACTTTGCTGAAAGCATTTAGCCATTCCTCCATGTGGCAGAAGCCGTGGTGTTGTCCTGGGGTCTCCAAAGAGGGGGAAGGTTGGTTTCCAAAGTCACTGCCATGCTAGGTGAGACGGGCTGGCAGGACCCAGTGTCACAATGCGTGTATGGCCTTGGAAATTCCTAACCCAGCCATCAATTTTAATAGCAAACAAAGAACAGTCCTGAAGAAACTTCAGGTCTGAAGTGCAAGTTAGTTTGGGCTATTTTTAGGTGCTACATAAAACAGTGGTGACTCTCTTTTCAGTTTCCCTTATAGATGAGTAAACTCCACTGTTATATTGGTAAAAGCTGCTGTTGCTCTTGCACTGCAATGACAAAACTGATACTAAAGTGATGTGGTGTCCAGGTTAGAGGGACCAGCAGCCTCACCCAGGATGGCAAACACTGCCTTTTTATGCTTGACTATAAAGCCTGAGGTCTTATCCATTAAGAAATGACGGCTGAACTGTGGAAGCCACTAGAAAGCCCCATCACTATATTTTATTATTGTCATAAAGTTCATGAATTGAGATCCACATTTTTAAGCATCATTTACTGTTAACTCCCCTATTAACTATTTATGTATCTTCAGAAAGTGAGTGGTCTTGTAGCACTGTTCTCATGAGGTTTGAGCTACGCTTAAATTCTAACTTGTGAATTCTGTCCAGCTTGCTAGGAACAGAATTTTTTCCTAGCTTTGAACATGTTTTCATGATCAGATTTCAACTAAGTTTGGTCCTCTTTGTTTTGGCAAAGTAAAGAATTTGATTAAAACCATGTGAAAATAGGAGTCCAGTAGCCCAAATATAGCTGGAAGTCTGACAGTGTTAAAAAATGAAAAGACTAATGTTTCTTTATAATGGAGTGGGCAGGAGCACAAAAGACAAAAAAAAAAAAAAAAAAGAAAAAAAAAAAGAAAAAGAAAAAGCAGAGGGCTACATTTTCAAAAGTATTTCAAAATGACGTTTGGTGTGTGCTTTCCTCACATTGGTTAAAAATGGTCCCTGCTTTCAGTTATTCTTTAGGAGCTTATGAGATTAGTGATGTGCACTGTTTCATTGCTTCTATAGCTTTCTATCCTGTGATTTACAAACAAATATTGTGCTTTAACTTGTATAGATTTTGTCCCATTCAGCCTAATTTGGTGTTAAACCTGCTCAGCCCAGTTAATATTTACTCTGTGTTTGGTTTTCATTGTCAGTTCAACCCCGGGTAATTGCTAAACAGCTTCAAAGAAGTTGGAACAAAGTTTAGCTGCTTTGTATCAAAAATGTAAGAAGTCTTTAATTTCCAGATCTAGTCATGCCTACAGTATTTAGAGGAAAATATTAGGAAAGGTATTCCTTTGCTGCTTAGTTTTGGTCTTGTTAGTGGTAGGGGTTTTCAAATAGCTCGTGTGAGTTAGACCAACAATGTGGTCAGCTGAGTAAGACATAAATGATTTCTGTACTTGAAACAACTGATGCTGAAATCTATTTATGCATTCACATTTTCAATTCTTTCCAAACTCTGCCAGGTTCTTTTGCTTTAAATTTAAAGGTTCTGCTCACTGTCTGGTTTAGAAGTGGCATGAAATTCAACAAAGGAAAATGCTGGGTGCTACACCTGGGACAGGGTGATGCCTGACACAGGCACAGACTGGGAGATGAGGGGCTGGAGAGCAGCTCAGCAGAAAGGGACCTGGGGGTGCTGGCCGACAGCAGGCTCAGCATGAGCCAGCAGTGTGCCCTGGCAGCCAAGAGGGCAAACTGAATTTTGGGGTGCATGAAACACAGCACAGCCAGCCGGTCAGAAGAGGTGATTCTCCTGCTGTATTTAGCGTTGGTGTGGCCTCACCTTGAATATTGCATGCAGTTCTGGGCTCCACAGTATAAGAAGGACATCAAGGTCCTTGAATGCATCCAGAGGAGGGCAGCAGAGCTGGTGAAAGGGCTGGAAGGCATGTCCAGTGAAGAGAGGCTGAGGACACTTGGGCTGTCCAGTGTGGAGAAGAGGAGGCCGAGAGGCGACCTCATGGCTCTCTGCAACTTCCTGAGGAGGGGAAGCGCAGAGGGAGGTGCCGGTCTCTGCTCCCTGGTCACCGAGGTCAGGATGTGAGGGAACGGCACAAAGCTGCGCCAGGGGAGGTTCAGACTGGACATGAGGAAAAATGTCTTCACCGTGAGGGCGGTCAAACATGGGAACAGGCTTCCTAGTGAGGTGGCTGATGCCCCATGCCTGTCAGCGTTCAAGAGGCATTTGCATAATGCCCTTAATAATATGCTTATTATTGGTTAGCCCTGAAGTGTTCAGGCAGTTGGACCTGATGATCTTTGCAGGTCTCTTTCAACTCCACTATTCTAATTTTAGAAATGCATGTTCTGGTGTTGCGTGTACTTTTCAGGCCCTGTCTGCACATCATGGGTTGCTCATGAAAATGAGCTGTTCATCTGCTCCACCCTGGGCCTTGCACCTATCTCTTTAACATCATGTGGCAAGGAAAGGCCAGATGCACAAAAACACAGGGGATTGCAGGAAATAATACTGAAACCTGCACAAGGATGAGGCCTGAAGAGATGGTACCACTTCCAGCTGCTGCGAGCAGCTTCTCGGATCAACCTGGAACTTACTAAGTGAAAGCAAGCATAACCCAAACTCATAGTCAAAAATTCTTGAGCTGACTTTAGATAGCAAAGTTAAATTTAGGCTATCCCTTAAGAATGACTTCTTTCGCCCTTTTCTGTCTGTAAAAGCTTACACATAGGCAGTGCAAAGAAAAAGCTTTCAAAATCAGACACAGTCCTCACGCTGGGGTCTGCAGTCCACTCAGTCTTCTTTGCCTGTTCACGTGAACTTTTGCACCTGGTGCAGGTGCTAAAGACAAGCAGTTTTGTATTAAGAGAATTGAGATCCCTTATGAAAATAGCTTAAGTTAAAAAGGCTCCTAAATATCTCCTGCATGTATTGGAGTAAAGCTAGATGTGACGAGGAGCCTACTCCCAGCTCTCCTTCTTTCTGCCACTGTGTCCCGGTGCAATCACAGAAGGTGAATGGGCTGTCATCTCCTGTGTGGCCAGAGGTGCTTGCTCTCCTACACCAATACTCAGTTTAGCCAGATACCCCCAAATACCATGCAGAACTATTCATATCTCTGTTGGGAGCCTTAAACTTTAGGAAACACTTTTCTTTCCAGAGTGTGCTGTCTGGACAACGCCTGGAAAATATTCAGATTTTCTTTTTTCTTTTTGGAAGGCACAGTCCACATTAATGGCTAAAGCATAATTAATGAATAAAGTGAATAATTCAAACTGTTCTTAAAAGTCAGTTTGAAAAATAGAAACAATTTTATGCTTGAAGGCACTGTGTTTAAAATCAGGGAAGTCTCATTTTACTCTTTCCTTGAAGAGCCAGACTGCACTATCCAAAGTCATGTGCACGCTGCACATCAGAACCTGCATCAGGTGCACATACCTATGTGTTTGTGTGCAGTTCAGTCATTAGCAATTAGCTTTAAGTGCAACCATGTACCTTCAGCTCCAAATGCCCAGTATTATTCAACTGCAATGATATGAGGATATTTATAATTTTTAATCTAACAATTTGTAGTGCAAAACAGAACATTATAACTTGTATTTTTAAAAGAATCTTAAGAAAATCTCCACAAGTCAAATCTTCTCTCCAGAAAGGTCCTTTTTGTGTAAAAAATACTGAACCATTCTCTAAAATGAATAAGATTATCATACTTGAAGTTGTACTTGATCACACAGTAGAAGGAGAGCTGCTTAGCTGTACTCCTTGCACATAAGCATGGTTGTATTATTTTCCAAGAGAAGAAAAGCCTAGCTTAAATTCAGATTGTTTTTAAGATTGTGCTAGAAAGGTATCATCCTGTTTTAAAGTGTTCACAGAATACAAGATGGCAAAAGTTCAAACACTTTAAATTATAGGAGGAGGAAAGCCCTGAAACAATCTGATAGAAGGAGTAAGATGGTTTCAAGAAGGAAACCCAAAACACTTAAAGGATGAAGTGCTGTTAAAGATATTTCTTTTCTTCTGGGGACTGTTCTTCTAAACAGATGGCAAAATCTTCTAACAACATTACATGCTCCCTTCCTCCTTTATCTTCTTGTCTCCATGCAAGTAATGGTGGTTTCCAAACCTCAGTCAACTAGCCAGCTGAAACTGGTGCAGCCCTTTCCCTGCTGGGCCTTATTATCCAGGAAAAAGTTGGAATTTGCCCTGGCTGCAGTGCTTGACAGGAAGGTGGACACCTTCACCCTTGCTGCCAATGGCCGTGCACCAGTGGTACCAGCTCCCAAGCCTGTGTCTGTGGCCGAGAGGTGGTTGAGGAATGGTGGGGTTTGTTGGGTGCACATGCATACATGCGCTGGTGTTGGTCAGCCAGCAAATATTCCTGCTCTTCTCACTTTGCATGAGTTGTGCATTACCAACTGGAAATATAAAGTCAGAATCAGAGTCATGTGCAAAAATATTTGGGTTTCAAGAGCAATCATATTGCTTCTTGTCAAGAACCACAGGGCTTCAGCAGAACTCTTGTGCTAAGCCTTGAAAGCTATGCTTTTGGTTGGCAGTAACAAAACCACCTCAGTTTGTGCACTATCAAAGCATCTTTTGCTTTAACCACATGCCTTGTTTTTGTCATACTCTAATCTTCCCTTATAATGTTGCTTTCTCAGAGTTTGTCTGATGTAGATGGGAACACCCACCCAGAACCCCACCCCCTTTTTCTGTAATTAATTCTGTAATCTTGAATGTCAATATCTCGTGTTGGATCTTTCAAACCCACTTCTGAAATCCATAATCACCTTCATTGCTCTCCTACATTCCTTTCAAAAATGTTCAGAGCGGGAAAAGGAACAATTTCCCCCTCTCGGGGAGACAATCCACTCATTGCTTTGGGGAATAGTTTGGAATAAACAGATACAGTTGGCACATAGACTTCACAAGCTAAATAATAGTCCCAAGACTGTTTCTTTCAGGTTTGTCCAGCACCAAGCTTACAATGAATCTTGTGAAATCTCTAGAGTAGTCACTATTCCCATAGTTCTTACTCATACTTCATTTTTGGTCAGTTACTGGATTTTTTTCCTCTGTTTTTCAAATACCAAAGGAAGCATAGTAGGTGGCCCAGTGGAAATTTACTTAGAAACAAATCCTTCAGATGGAGAAACCAGACTGAGACGCTCTGTCGCTGATAAGACGTGGGCTTCTTTGCTACAGGTCTGAAGGCACAGTTGCGGCCCTCCTGACAGAGGAGACAGAACACGCTGCTACCAGATCGAAGCGAAGGGTTGTTTTTTACGTGCCATTTCCAATCGCTGAGTATGCAAAGTGGCTGCCTTCTAGCTGAGCAAGGTTGAGCATTGGTAATCCCGATGCAGATGGAGAAAGATGCAGTTCTGCTGAAGATTGGAATGTTGCTATCTTCTAACGGTCAGGACAAGCTCCCGCGACTGCCAGAGAATGCATAGGAAACATCTATGGGATGTCCACAGTTTTGCTGAGACCTCAGGCTGTTTGGTGTGGTGACACTTTGCAGATCCAAAATCCAGCCCCTCAGTGAGCAGGAGCACATTCTCAGCATGCAGAGTGACCAGATATAGCCAGAATTAACTCAGTTTAGCATCTGCTAACCTGCTGAGTCCTGTGCTTTGGTCCCAGAAAAATGATACCCAGGGAAAAAAGTCCACTTGGGCATGTTTTGGTGGGTGTTGATGGGAAGAAAAATGTGGATATTCTTTTTGCCTCTGAAGGTGTTTTGTTTGTTATTGAAGGAGAAAATTAAATTATATTCCAACAAAGTATCAGCAATACCTAAGGTTTTTGTGTTGGGGGAGGGTTTTTACAGTACGCTTGTGCGTTTCGCTTTTCTGTTCAGAATATTAGCATTGTTGTGGCTTTTTGTTTCTCCCTTTCAATGGAGGAGGTTGACGGAGAGGTTAGATACCAGTTCTGCCTCAGTGATTCATTAAAGCCGAGCTGGAGGAACGGAAGTTGCCCTGTTCAAAGGTGTGGGGAGTGTTTTATTGTTCTGAGTGGTGCTGTGAATGCCAACGATTCTGCAGCTGTGAAAAGGGCTCTTAATGAGTTTCAGCATTTTAATGTACTTCAAGTTCCCAATTGTACAAATTTAAGAAGCTTAGCAATTCAGTATCTCCTGAATAATAGCATTTATTTTATACTCTAAATACACTCAGGGAAGTCTCAACAATATTGCAGGAAGTCTTGGTAATATTGCAGCTCCTTCCCAATGTAATAGCTTTAGAGGACCTAATTGACTTGAACAGTGGAATTGGTCCTTTAAAAAAACATGCACACACAATTTTTGATTAATGAGCCCCATAATAAATCATTAATCTTTTTTGGCTCACAAAAAAATGATCTGTATAGTTTTCAAAATAGAAGAAGTTGTGTATGTTTTCCTAAACTGTCTTAGTGATACAGTGCTTGCATTTCAAATCTATCATCTTAAATTTACAGAAAAAATAACCTAACCTCATTTACTTTCTAGAAAAACAAGTCCAGACTCTGAACTACTTTGTTTCTAAGAGGCATGTGAAGAAACATCTAGATAGGAGTACTTCTTCTTATAATAATAAAAGCACTGTAAAATGACCATGTAGTAAGTGTCCTTCTTCCTGAAGGATCCCAAAGTGCTTTTACACATTTTCTATAGTCAATGTGGGTCATTCACCCATCACTTGAATGAAACTAGTCTTTACTAGCTGTGCTAAACAACACTTTTTATAGGAAGGAAATCACAAATAACTCTCGCATTTGAAACTCCAGGGAGAATTTTAGGTAGGCAGATTGTAATTGCTCAACCTGGAATTGGGCCAGAAGACTGTGATTAATATACCCAGACTGCACTTTAATTGTCCCAAAGTAGTCAGGGCCCTAGTTTCAAGTGTGCTTAGTCTCTGAATAGTATTTCTTTTTTTTTTTTTTTTTAATGGTAATTTTAGAACTTACAGGATGGGTGGCAGGATTAGCAGAACTGAAAAGTAGGGAAAAAGTAGGGCTCAGCAACACTGGGACAGTGCAAAATGATTCTGTACATGTATCCGAAGTGACAGAAGCTGGTTGTATATTTTGTTTGTTCTTCTGTTTCACAGCATGACCTTCTGATTGTGTTGGATCCCTCAAAATATTTTCCCCGCACTTTACTGTTTTGAACTCTTTAATATTATTATTTTAGATCTTAAAATACATAGCAGAGTAAATGCAAATGGCACAACTCCTTAACTTTTTTCTTTCTCCGGGAATTACTTGAGCTTTGGAAACATAGTGCAATTATCTCAAAAACCTGTTAAAGGCAGTCTAGCAGGTTAAGTTGATTGATCTATAAAAATAAGGTCACATAACTTGAAACTATGCCCCTTAAAAAGCAAACAATCTACAGGGGCTGTTGATGGTTTTCTCAGCAAGCCAGCCTCATCCTCTCCCTCCACAGTGGGGTAAAGCTGGGAAGCCCCTGAAAGTCAAATCTGATTCTGATGCTGCTGGATGTGTGTCTGTCTGCGACAGTCACTGATCTTCAGATCCACAACTGAGTCAACATCAGGCTGAGACGTTACTCAATGGGATCTAATAGATATTTATTTTTCTCTTCAGGGAGCCTAGGAGTTCACAAGGGATTTTGTGGAGATACAACCAACTTGCATTTTTTTGTTTTGTTCTTATTTTTTTTGCAAGTGACCTGCAGAATACATGTAACATTAGCTTGTTCTGTCAAGCAAACTTGAGCTGAGCACAAATTTCTCAGGATTGCAAACTATCAGGTTTGGTCCCTTAGGTTTAAAGTGTTTACATGGCTTGTGAAAAATGTACACACATCCACAGATATATGCGCTTTACCACCAGGAATTGCTACAGTTGTGATAAGAACTTCATAAGCAAACTGGCAAGTCATAGGAATCCATTTAAAGGTGTTATAAACAGTACTTTTTGGTCCTGCCCTCTTTAGGAACAACTGCATTTTACCTCCTCAAAAAAATGGTGGAAGTTGTTTCCTGAGTATTGAGTGAATGTTTGTCATCAACTGCTGGTATCAGTATCAGCAAGGATAAGCACTGGAAGAAGGAGTCTGCCTCTGATAAAAAGCACTCTTAATTTACATGAGAAAGTGGCTCTCTGTCATTCTAGCTCATTGCCATGTTGGTGCAGTATTAGATGATAGTTTAAAATGTTCAACTGTAAGCCTTCAGCTTTGCTTTTCACTAAAATTGGTTGAAAACAGGTTGTGAATACAGCACCTGCGAAAGGCAATCCAGAACCATAAAGTGTAGAGTAGCTCAAGTTCCTTTCTCTAACTCTGTCTCTTTTATGAAAATATTCTAAAGCTGGAGCAAAACAACTCAGGTCATTTAAGGACCAGCACAAGAGTCAGGTCCAGCTTTCAGCATCCTAGGAGGAGATGGACCCTAGGACGATACCACTCCTTCCATGCCCTGCAGCAGATTCCACTTTGCCTTTAGTTGCCGGCCATCAATTACACCCAGAAAGAATTGTAGACTTCTTTGTAATTCCTTTCCAGTCTGGGACTCAAGAAATGCCTACGTATCTTGTCTCACAGTTTTATTACTGCAATAAGTTGTTAGAGCTGCTTATGATTTACAAGTGAGAAAGAAGATAATAACAACCTTCATTTGTTGGATTGATGTAGCCATCATTTTTTATATGAATGGTTTATACATATACACAAATATATATAAAATATGATTACATACAGATATATTTAATCACACACAAACATACCACCAGCAACGCACATTAAGTGGCTATGTATGGGGATACCTCCTTTGTATACACAGTCACTCACACATATGTATGCATAATTGAAAATGTGCCTCCTTTTTTGGAAGTCTGGGTTATAGGCTTGTATGTCTTTACACACAGACATCTGTTTACCCAGATTTTTGAAACTGAAAGCATGCTTAAACTGGAATGTACTTTTACGTGCATAATATAATTTGTTGTTGCATATGTAATATAGATCTGTACTTATGTACTTAAACACATCGCTCCCATATATATACACAGTATATATACTCCCATATATATACACAGGCACACACATACACATAGACGCATTAGCCACAGCTGATATACCACGTGGACATAAGAAGAACAGATAAGCACGAGCCTCAAAGAGCTCAGTATTGGAGCACTAGGGCATTTTCTCATAGACCAGCTTCGTACAACACAGCAAATTGGTGACACGTGGGCCGTCACAGCCAGTTGTGTGCTAGGCAGGGTGGCTAAGTCCAGGTTTCTTGAAACAGAAGGAAAAATAGAGTTGCAGGGCTTGGGGCATTTACTTTTCCCTTTCCTCATTCTCACAGGGACCGGTCACAAGTACTCTGGTTCAAGCATTGTGCTCTATCTTGAATTTCAGCTTGTAGTCTCTCTCAGTCTCTGCTGTAGTGTTCTCTTATATCATCTTGTATCATTCCCGTACAGTTTGCCTCCTAATCTCTCAAAGGAACTGAATTGCACGAGCTCTTGCAGGAAGGCGCCCTTTGTGCAGCAATGCCTCTGAGCTTGTCCCCGCTGCCTGGTGAACAGCTCTGTCTTGCAGGCCTCCTGTCCAGCCAGCTCAGTTCTGCTGCGTCTCACCAACTGACTGCAGGCAATTGCATGCGTTACTTCATTTCAGATGCCAGACATCTTTGCTTATCAGCTTTCTTGATGTTCTTCACTTCTGCCACAAGAACAACATAAATATCCCTTCACATCAGTTTCCTTAGCATAAGGGAATTCTTTTTTCTCTCCATGGTGGGACCAGGTTACAGCTCCTCATGGCTTAACAAAATTTTGTTTATATCTCTCTTGATCCTTACTAGGTGGATAGAACTGGCTATGTTGTCCACCTGGCTATACCTTTTCTAATTTCTGAGTCGTTTTCTGCCTCCTTCTGCAAAAAAAATCATTGACTGTCTTTTCTATGTTGATATGCAACTTGAAACGTTCCTTGGCTTGGAAAATTTGAGTCACAATTCAGTGCTCAGAAAACCGTACTCTTCTGGCTGATAGGAGAGGTAGAAGGAACTAATGACAGGTTTGTAGGAAAAGTCACTTGAAAAGCTCACACTTCCCTTGGTTTTGAGAAGTGAGTGAGTTCATAGACTCTGGTTAGCTGCGTTGCATCTTGCACAGAGGCTATGTTCCTTGCAGACAACAAAGCACAATAAAATTCCCTCTCTTCTACTCTTTCATTAACTGATAAGAGAAGAACCATGTTTCTCTTACTGGTCTCTCTATCCTTGTCTGTTTCCCAATATTGTAGAGTTGCAGGGACATCTACTTTCCCCTAGCTGTCTGCAAACCTCTAGCTGATGCATTGTGTCTTATAGATCCCGGTTTTCTGTCTACACAAAGCATAATATATCCTTAAATGATGCTTTCTTCCTCAGTGGTGCTGGTTTTTTTTGTGTGTCAGGGAAGGGAAGCCTTGATGCTTTCGTCGTCTCCCTCTCCCAAGAGGTCAATGAGGAATGACAGTTGCCTGGTGGCTATTCCCTTTGTTGTCCATCTGGAGACTGATGTGGTATCTCCCCTTCTGCTGCTTGTTCAGTGGCCACCATGGGTGGTGTCCCACCTGATGTCATTGCTGTGCTTTTCTCCTTCATTAGTTGTAGCCTCTGCTGCCCCCTGGGTGCTGGGCACAGCCCCAGGCTAGTGCCTGAGCAGGGAGGGAGATGGTCCCACACCTCCTGGTCCTACCTGCAGGCCATCTGCTGTCTAGACTCTGCTTTCCAACATTGCAGGGGCAGTGGACTTCAGTGGTGCTGGCACTGTCCCACCACCAGAGAGACCATGGCTTGGAGAGCATGGGAAAACATCTGCTTGATTTGGCAGAAATGCAGGGCTGTAGCCCCAGCGTTAACCCTTTTCCTTGCTTTTCTGCCGTTGGCTTCTACTCTCAACCTCATTTACCAGGGCAGTCTCATCACATGGAGCAAGGGTTGCTCTGATGGGTGCTGAGGAGAGCACAGTCATCTCAGCTGCTTCTGTGCAAGGTGGTTCAGCAGCGACAATTCAACACTGGCTTTTTGTTCTATTTTAATATTTTCTTCTTTTTTAAATAAAACAAAGTTTCAGTTTCTTCACTTGCTAATAATATTTCCTCATTGTCATCTGTGAGGGAGGAGAACGAATGTTTCAAGGCCCATTTTGCTAACCCTCCACTGGCACTTGCTGACTCAGCGCCAGGAATTCCACGCACAGGGAAAATGTGACATTGCTGTGTCTGTCGTGCTTTTGAGTGATAACCATTCCTTGTCACATTTGAAGCATGACTTGGTTGCCTTTTATATCTGATGCATTTATAAAAAGTGTATTTCTGCAGTATGTGTTTTGTGAGTTGTGCCTGATCTTAAAAGGGAACGGTATTTTTGTCTGTGTTAAATACAGATTTCTCAAAATAAAACTGTCAAGGCTGTGCTTTATGGTGGATTTTGTTTTTCTTCAGCAATGTCTATGTAGATCTTTTCCTTAGTTCCTGTAGTAGTTAAAAGAGTCCAGACTCCCTGAAAATTGATGTATCCTCAAGGACTAGTAGGTTTCCATTTCTGGCATGTGCATCAAGATGAATAACTGTTCTCTAGCAGTCTGTATGGACTCAGGCTAAGTAGACCTCAACCTTTATCCCAACAGGAATTCCCAGACAAGAAAATTCTGACTTCATTTATGGTTTATAGGAAGTAACGTAAAACATGACAAAAGAAAGCGTTCGGTTTTCTTCACAAGCAATCACATGGGATCTGTGTGCTGCTTGAATTCGCCTTTGGGTCAACAGGTCAAATATTAAAAAGCATTATGCTGTCCCAAAAAGTCCTCTTAAAGCTTCTAATGCTTTCCCAGTGCTGATAATTTACTGCCATTAATAGTAGCTACAGTCTTTTTTTTCCAGTGCAAGCATAGACAGTTAAATGCTAAGCCTTTAAATTTTACATGAAGAAATCTGAGTTTCCTGAGTTAGTCCCAGCCTGGAGAAGCTTCTGAAGAGAAACACATAAGTTCCCATTGATCTACAAATAGGTGCAATATGGGCAATAATTTAACCCTGTGTGGACTGTATCCAAGCATGTGTAACATTTCACATATGTTGTCTTTGTTTTGCTTTGAAAGAAAAAATTGAAGGCAAACAATAAATGCATGAAAAACATCAGAAGAGGAGCATCTGCTTTTTTTTTTTTTTTCATCTTTATTAATCTATCTGAATATAGTTTTGAAAATATTTTTCAAGCACAGATCCTGATACTGCCAAGTAAGATCAATGTAAATTTAGAATTCAGTTAGGGAAGGATCAAGCCATGCCAGAGCAAATACTTCTGTCCTTAGGGAGAACATCTGCTAGAAACAGTGGACAGAGAGTCCTAAAGCCACCCTGGCCAAGTACTAGTTACACGTGCATGAAAACATCTGTAATTTGTGCCTCTGCTGCTTCATTATGACATCCTATGGCCACTGGAAGATCAGACAGCAAAGCCTTCCCTTTCTCCACACTCCTGTGATGTAGAAAGTCCCACTGCTTCATTTCCTGAGCTTGACGAGCAGTAGGCAACACCAGCTTCAACACTTGCCATAGTCTCCAAAAATTGCACAGGAGGGATTTTTCCATAGGTTTATCTGACTAGTTTAAATCTTCAGTTTGAGGAGCCCAGGGTTGTCCTCTACAGTGCCAGATTCTGTCTGCACTGAGGACGTTGCACTATTGTGTCTTTAGAGAGATTAGTGAGAAAAACATTTATTTCCACTACCATTTGTAATCCTTTTGGTCCAGTGTTACTGTCATGAGAAGAGACATTCTGCTTGAAACTTTGGGGTACAACAATAGCCCAGCCCAGCCCAGCCAGCTCTACAAGTCACGAGACCATGGCTTGAGAGTTGCCGCTGCGACAAATATATACTAAAAGAGTAAGATCTTCTGGAAATTCTGTAATAATTTCAGTTTTTCACTCAAGAATCTCCATTGCTTTCTACATAAATCCTGCTTTTCAGGATCTGCTATCATAATTTTACAGAGTTCAGCTTATGCAGAGGACTGTAGAATTCATGAAAGAGTTTTATATTGTCTGATTTCTGTGTTTATTTCAGTGTTCGGGAATATTATGATTTTAAGTAGATCAAAAATCATAATTTTCCTTTTTAAATATAACTACAATTGGACTTTTTTGCACTGAACATTTCTGTATGAAAAAATGCGGTGTCACTGGCATTGCAGATCTTTTTTAAGTAACAGAAGTAAGTAGAGCTACTAAGCAGTTACTATTTGTGTGTATTGTATCCTTCGAAATACCAAATAATCACAATAATCCATGGTAGTGGGATGTGCTTTGTACATACATCTAAGATATTTTTAAAAGGACTTTAAGTTAAGCTGTAAGTTTAATTTTATTGATTTATTGCATATGGCATTTTAGCTAAAATTAGCTTTCTTTCCTTGTTTATTGATAATGGAAGGTTTATGCTGTTGCCTGATTGTGTGCTATGTCCTCTATAAACCAAATAATCTCTCTTGTGACCTCTTCTTTCTGTGTCTGTGTAAGTATATATACACAGATACAAATGCACCCTCTCTGTGGGATAGTATTATGTAAAATACAGTTCTGAATAGTAGGAGTTAAATTGCAAGATTCGTCGTCTGTGCAGGGGCAAAGGACTTGACTCCTGTCTAAATATCAGTAGGAAAATCCTGGAAAATATACATCATTCAGTGTGTCATTAACCCAGCATAGTATAAGGCAAATAAACATACTTGATGCAATATTGTCTAACTTGCAATAGGACACCATGTCTTAAGTTCACCAGGACCAAGTCAGTGACAAATCAAAATAAATAGGTAAGGTGTTAAACTTAAATTGCAGCTCATCAGGCAAATCAGCCTTTTTTTTTTCCAGAAGTCATCAGTGAGTTTCTAATTTAGGATTCATGGCTACGAGATTGTGTAGCATTTTCAGAAATTGTTATGGACAGGTTTCAAGTAATCTGAGATAATGAATTGATTCTTACTTAACAGCAATATAAATAGCGAAGTCATCATTAAAACAGTTTGAAAGACAACGGGGAGGCAACTGAACACCTTCAGAGCTTGAGTGACACAATGGTTTTTGAGCTGCCTTTTTGGCTGCAGTGCACTGTATGAGTTAGAAACTGCGGAAATTTGTTTCTAGGAAAACTAAAAAGTAAGGAGCTATAAAAATCTCGCCTCATAATGGCAGAAGTATGAGAAATGGGTTTTTATATCAGTCTGTGATAGTTCTGGTTAGGATCGTATTTTGTGCAAATAAAAGAAGGTACTATGTATCTTCTTCAATGCTCTGAAGGCGGAGACCATAGCAACTCGAGTGTGCATTTGCGACCCGAGATGAAGGGCAAATCAAATCACCATTGGCAGATAAAATGCATGATGGAAAGTTCTGCAGCAGCTCTATGGTGGACAGACCAATAACAATCCAGTTCCAGCAATATTTAGCTTTAGCAAATGCTGTGCTGTCCATGAACAAACTTAATTAAGAGAAAGCTGAGGCCAGCTTACACAGCACCGCACAGCACTCTGATAGTTTGCACAGTGAAAAGAAATCCTGAGCATATATAAACTGTGAACTCTTTTTAAAGTTCATGTTTTTAATTAAAACAGTACTTCTCAGTCACACTTTGCTATGGAGCTGATACAGGTTTTTGTGACGAATAATTTCCTACAATACTTGTGTTCTTTTTCTCTTCATAGGTCATGGTTTTTAGGAATTTGCTTGTTTGTAATTTTTTGACAAAATTTGGTAGATCAAATGTTAACTTATGCCTTGTTTGAGAAGTAACTGCACAGAGCATTTCAGTGATGGCACAGTAAGCCTGGGTGCCTCAGTCACATCTCTCATTTCTGATTAGATGATCCCACGTAATGGGTCTTGTGGCAGAAATTCTTTTCTTGGGTCATTGTAAAGCTCAGACGTGCTCAAATTTACTTATGCAAATAAGAATGAAATGCTTTTGAAAATCATTGGGAAATTGCTTTTCTTCAGAATAGCACTTACGAATGTGTTCACGTGCAGAACCACTGTGTCTTTTCAGAAAGCATCCTTGTCATTGTCGACAGGCTGTTGACCTGACCTGTTGACAATCAAGCTTATGCAGAAAATGAATGTTGCAGTTTTAGTTTTAGATATATTTATAATGCTTGATGGATTGGGCTTAATTATTGCTGTACAATAGTTGCATAATTATGCTGAGGCCTAATGTCCTGCAGCGCTGTGGAAAAAACAAGTGGCTAATAAATTTTGAACCATGGTAGTGTAAGAGTTGGTTAGGACTGGGTACAGAAGAAAGCTAATTTATGAAATGTAGTCAGCATTCGGTCTAAAAAGGCACAATGACTACCATGAAGTAGATGTAGCAGCATCGAAGAGAAATTTAACATTTCAAGATGTTAAATCTTGACATATTGGAGACTTGGAAGGGCCATCAGACAACACCCACGTTCTTTTGACAGTCCCTAAGACAAAAGAAACCTCTGAATACTCCAGTGTCTTCTGCCCTGCAGTACTTTCCCTGTAAAATCTTTGGTGTTTAGGCACGGTCTTGGTTGAGGAGATAGCTGGTGCTTCAGGCAGGGCCTGCTGCAAAGAGCATTGGAAGGACTCTTGACAAGACAGCCAGCATCGCTTTTACCTGTTACCTTCTACTGTATCTATTGGATTATCAGTACTTACTGCACTAATAAAATCCATGTAAATTTTAGGCTCTCTGAACAGTCTTGTAAGCCTTTTGGTGTGCTGCTCAACAAGAAAGTGAAACCAGCCAGGGATCAGTAGTTAACTGGCCATTGATTTAGCTGTCTACACTGTTAAAAATGTGCCCACACAAAGGGAAGCAAATAAGCCAGTAAAAAGTCAAAGGGAACCCTGGCAGCTGCACTTGATTCATTCCGTTCACCTTGTGTTACTGCAATAATGGCTCAAAAGACGTCCTTAGCAATTCCAAAAGACTTTATGATCTGGACCATTGCTATATGTTCTTTTGTGTTTCTTGTGGGTTTGTTAGCTTGTTTCCTTCTTCTTTTTATAAAAGAAATTAATATGACAAATCCTTGAAAACAGAGCTACTATCACTTAATTCAAATCAGTGTGTCTTCATTGATTCACAGGCGCCATGCGGACATATGCTGGAAGGATCCCAGTCCCCAGCCCTCCCCTCCATCCCCACTGGGCTTCCTGCCATCGCTTCTCTGATGCCAGGAGGTGGTGGAATTAGGGTGACTTTCTTTCAACTCTCACACCACCAGCCCTTATTCGTCCTACCTAGCTGTGTTAACTAAGTTAGGAGCATCCTGACATGCTTAGATGTGAAGTCCGTGAAGACAGAACGTCTCCAAATGTTGCTTGCAGACATTAGGTGTTAGATCTGTAGTTAGATTCCTGAATTATAAATTCAGTAGTAAATTCTCAGTTTGAAAGCTAGGCATCTTTTACTTATACGCAAAAATATGCCACATAAACTAAGGAATAAAGGGGAAAAAATAAAAAAACTGGAAAAAATATCATCTTTTAATTTTTTATTTATTTATTTATTTATTTATTTTTGGTGTATAAATCCAGGCAAATGCATATCAAATCAACTTTCAAGGGAATGTCTATTTCAGATGTTCTGGAAAGTTCTCATGAGCTGCAGTACTAAAAAAAAGTAAATGTTAAATAATAAAACAATATGAAGAGATATTGAATGTGAATCCAGTGAGAAAAGATATTGCATGCTTCCTCTAAAATTTATTTAAGCTCAGAGACTTGCACAGAATCCAGTTTAGAAATAATGTAATAAATTGAAGATGAGACTGATGTTACAAAACAACTACAGTTTTCAAAATAATGAGCAAACACTGGAAAAAATTTGAAATGACATATAAATGTTTCCATATAAATGATCTGGTTTCATCTAAATGGTTCCACATAAATGACTTTTTCCATAAAGAGTGTAACTATTTTTATGTTAGGGGGAAGACAGTTCAATCCAGATCTTTAAAGGAGAGAAGTGACATACATCGCCTGAAGGTCTGGGCACTGGCTATTACACGGAGATGAACTAGTGTGGGGGAAATACTAATTGGGGGTGATTTGAACCTGGGTCTAAAATGTTCAAAAAGACATGAGCATGCTTCTAAAATGAGCTGTAATATTGATCTGCATCAATATTAATATGATGAAGTCTCAATTTATTAAAGACAAGAAAAGCATATGATCTGTTAATATAAATATTGAGTGTGTCTTTAAAAAGAGGACTTCGGAATCTCTCACAGATCCACATACAAAGTTATATTCTTATGTGTTCCCAGAATAATTTTGGAAGATAGGAAAGCAATTATTTGAACTAATAATCAGCGCTTAACTTCCTAGAGCAAGCTGCTCCAAGGAGAAATGATTTAGGTTGAATAAAAAGAATTGGTACATGGGGTTTGTGAATAAACCAGACAGACTTGGTTTCCAGTCCTACTGAGATTACAGGAGGTTTCAATTCCTTTGGGGGAAAAATAACGTAGCCAAAAACTGCCAGCCCCTCCCTACACGTCTTTAAAGAATGCGTTACTTAATGTCCTACGTAAAGAGGCTCAGCCTCTTCTCGCACCAGCAGAAATTGTTCTTTCAGTTTTTCATGCAGTGCTTCCAAAGATTATCTCAAGATGGGAGGGAAAATCCCATCTGAGCATTGTCCTTTCTTTCAGGAAGGGCTGGGAGGGTCCAGCAAAGCAAATGGCAACTTTGAGTAGCAGCACGCCCTCCGCTGGGTTTTATACATTTCAAATGCTGTTGGTGTAGCGTGTTTCAAAGCCTCTGCATTATAAACTTCTTTTGCCTCCTTGGCACAGGCCTTGGGAGCTGAGTGACTGAGTCAGTTCTTGCTAAAAGGCAGTGACAAAGTTTCTGGCTCTTTCCCCAGTACAACTGCTCCTGACTGCTGAATTCCAGAGCCTTACAGCAAGATGCCTGCTGCTGAATGCTGGAAATGCTCTGATGCTGGGACTGAGTCAAAACCTTGGTTTTAACCTTCTGTTGGTTTGCAGTATTCACACTTTTAAACCTTCCTAGTTGTGTTTTTGGCCAGTTTTGGAGTGTCTATCATGTACATCCCCAGCCAGAATGGCTTAACTACATGGGCTTGCAGTTAGTGTCCCTGAAGCTAACATGCCAGAGCAGCTGCAGTATTTGGGCTATGAAGATGGTGAAACAGGCTGAGGTGGGAGCAAAGGGAGCTGCAAAGAGCCCTGGAGTTGTCTGGAGAGGAGCTTTAATTGGGTTTTTTTCCTTTTTTTCTTTATTGGCGACCCATTTTGTGGCACTCTGTACGCATGCAGACTGGCACATGCCAGGACCCAGAAAGAGCTTGGTCTGCAGTGTGAGACTGAGTCTGGATTTCAGAGGGTTGAAGCTGTTGGGATGAATTCACCCTCATTTCTGTGGGGCTGCAGTGCAAGTGCAAGCTGTGCTTGGGAAGTGTGACCCTCCTTGGGCTGTCAAGTGGAAGATCTTGGGCGAAAATGAACTTCAGCAAGAACAGCCAGGAGCAGGCTTTTGACTGTGCCTTGAGACTGCGCTTGCAAGTTTGCATGCCTTGAGAATGATGCTCTTGCAGCTGGCACATGCAGTAGTCTCCAGAGCTGCCTTCTCCCTCCCTTCAAAAAGCAGCAGCTTGGCCTGGCTTTGCACCCATTAATTAGCAGTGCTTGGTGCATGGGGTCTGGAAAAAGGAGAGGAGCTGTGCTGCCACCTCCTCCGAGCCTCTTCATGCCTGGGGGTTATTGTGTGCTTTGGTAGGATGTGACGGGATTGACCAGTGTGTCATTCCCCTGTGGTGCAGGACAAGCCTGGTGTCCCCGGTGTGGTAGGACGGAGACCCCAAAACCCATGTGGCAGAGGGGGCTCTGCAGCAGTTTGCGTGTTGCCCTGCCGTGGTGGATGTGGGGTGTCTGAACCTGTTGGAGGTGTCTGTGGGAGCATGTGGCTTTCTGTTGCCCAACCTCTTCCACTCCTATCTGAAATATTGGAGGCACAAGAGGAGAATGTAGTTCTGAAGTGATGGTGAGCCTCACGTGAATGACTTTCAGCTTTCACTTGAAAATAGGGCTGATATTGATGGCTGTTCAGTTTGGGACTGGACACAATAATAAATGGGATTTTAGCATCCCAATGTGGAAAAGCAGCATTTTTTTAATGTCTTGTGAAAAGCCAAAGGAAGAATTAAATGAAAGAGGGAGAGCTTCGGCCATGCTGCATGGGTCCAGACACCACAGTTCCCACCAGTCCTGCAGCTTTGGGATATGAACCTTTACTGAAGACAGAAACTTGACTGTAAACTCGTTTGGATGACAAAAGACGAGCAGTTTGTGGGGTGCTTACATTTATGGTTCTGGTTAGGCTCATCTTGTCTGCAAACAGGCACATTTTGAACAGTAGAATACCTGCCTTTTAAACTGAGAAGCTCTGCAGCCTCACTGGGGACGGGGAAGTGTGTATGGCACATCAGAGGTTGGGAAGCTAGGATGAAAAGGTTCAGGTGAAACGAGGAGCACAAGGCAGCACCTCTGAGCTGCAGAGGGAAAGATGGCAAGGAGCCCTGGTGCCAGAAACAACACAGCACCATGTGGGGAGTGGTACCAAGGCTGAGAAAGGTGGCTTGTGAGGATGGTATGTGGCCGTGGGGTCTTGTGCAAGGCATGGCTGGCTTCCCGCCGGGGGCAGGGGCACGCCACTCCGTACTGCTCTTGTAATGTGTTCTCACCTCTAAGCGTAACGTGCTTCACAAGGCTTCATCGCTTGGGGAAGGCTTTTTATCTTGTTTCAGTTTGTGGTGTGAGATATGGCTTCTTTGGGGTTATATTTCTCTTTAAAGGAAAACGGTATTTCTCTAAATGTTATATTTGTATAGTAAGGAAAAATAACATGGATTTTTTTTCCCTTTCTTTGAAAACACTGCTGCATTGTGGGGGTAGCATGAGTGGCCTCATCTGTCTCTCTCTCTGTTTGCAGCTCTTGTTTATCACGTTGATAAAAGATAGGATTGGTAAATCCTTGTGAGAGAGTGATGTGGCCTGCTAGTCTTTCATTCATCCTCAGAGTGTAGCTAAACTTTCCATGGATATTTAAAACAACGGCATTTAATCTCTAACACAGTTAAAAGGCTTATGTGTTCTTACTCCAGAAGTGAGACACATTGGCGGCAGCTCTTATTTATTTTATTTGTTTGCCACAGCTTGAAAACTGAGTAGTCAAAAGAAAAGTTCTCATTTTAATATTCTGCTGGAATGAATTGCTTCAGTGAAAGTGAAGGTTGTTGTGCAGTTACTGAGGCATAACGTGGCTTTTTGCATCCTAGTCTGTCCTTTGGCTATGGGGATCTCATCTGCATAATACTGCTAGTTTTTTTTCTCAATATTGACAAGGGATGTCAGTCCCTGAGCACTGATTGGTTGATTAATCAAAGTCTTTAACCAATCAATGGGTAGAGGTTTGCATAATAGAGCGATTATTTCTGAAAAACTATGCCTATTGGAATTACAAACCATCCTACTTTGATTTGCTTCTATAATGCCTCTGCTTTAATTGCCTCTGTTGCTCACATTGCCTGAGCCCCTCCTGCTGGCCCCGAGCTGCCGCTGAGCACCAGGCCGGGGCAGGCGTGCAGGCCGGGCAGGGCCCCACCAGGGCTGTGGTGAGTGTGCAAGGCCACTCTGCTGTGGGCCTGCAGGAGGCCGAGGAGACAGGGAGACAGCGGGCTGGGGCTACTCTTTGTTCTAATTAGAGTTAATTGCAGCTAATGCTTTGTAGGCTCTGGTGGTTTTACCCTGCTGGGCAGCTGAACTCCACCACAGCCGCTCTCTCATTCCCCCTCCTCAAAGAAGAGGAGGAGAAGGAAGTATGATGTAAAGAAAACAAGGTCTCT
>VXAA01002805.1:1182920-1203365 GCA_013399115.1 Anseranas semipalmata | reverse complement strand
TATGGAATATCCCTTTGGTTGGTTTAGATCAGCTGCCCTGGCCATGTCCCCTCCCCACTTCTTGCCCACCCCCACCTACTGGCTTTGGGGGGTCTGGAGAGAGTCCTGGTGCTGTGCCAGCACTGCTCGGCAGTAGCCAAAACACTGGTGTGATACCAGCGCTGTTCTAGCTACAAGTGCAGAGTACAATGCTATATGGGCTGCTGCAGGGAAAGCTAACTCTATCCCAGACAGACCCAGTACACACTGGGAAAAAAAAATAAAAATAAAAGCCAGCCCATGCTTGTGCTGTGTCCCTAGTGCTCCTGTGAGGGAGCCCATCTAGGAGTTCAAGATGCTCAGCCATCCTCCGGCTTGAGGTGCAGGCAGGCTGACGTAAATTGAACATGCAGTGATTGCTATTTACCAAAAGTTCCCCGTTCTTCAATAAATAACCAGTGTGTCACTCAGGCACCGTAACGTAATACCTCCCCATGCAACGCTTTGCTGGAGTTGCCAACTTTGGGGCCCTCGTTCCCCAAACCTGCTCCAGTGGCATCAGCCTGTTGACTTCAAGTTACTGGCCATATAGGAAGTTTGGGTACATATTTCTGGGAGCCAGTGGGGAGGAAGGGATGAGCTGCACCCAAATCTGGGATGGAGGAGGGAGCGTTTCTTCAAAAGCCACCTGGACGCAGTCCTGGGCAAGCTGCTCTAGGTGGCCCTGCTTGAGCAGGGGATGGGACCAGATATCCTCCAGAGGTCACTTCCAATCCCAACCATTCTGTGATTTTGTGATTCTGTGATTTTCAAAGTATTTATTAACAATGAAGACTTCCTAATCTTCTGTATCTTTCCTTGTTTCCCTCTTGCAGCCTGTGCAGGGGAAAAAAAGTAACAGGCAATAAATCTTTAAACAGTTTGCACACAAAAAAAGGGAAAAGATGAAGAAAAAAAAATAAGGGAAAAATAAAATGTTTAGTCTTTTTCTTTCTTTTTCCTTTTTCCCCTCCCAAAGCTAAAAGAATAATCTGATGCTCATATCCCTCTCTTTTCTTGCCTACCTTCCCCCCAGCACTGTTTGCATGATTTCCCTTACATTGTCGATACTGTACCAGTTCCAACCCCTCACTGATATGTTTTAGTTATTGTAGAGGAACTAGCTTTCTGATCTGTATGAATGTAAATTGAAGTGAGAGAGAAAGGAGGATGACTGCAGGCAGAGAGGACTGGAAAGGGAAAAAATGTTTTTCTAGATGTTGGGATTGTAACTTTTCAATTAGCACTAAGTTTGCTGTCCGTGTACATGTGTATTTCCTGTCCTCTGCCCCTTACCATAAGGCATGGTAATAATTAGGTATATTTTTATGGACAGCAGCTTGAAAATGTGCCTACATTGTTCTTTTATTTCTGTTTTGTAAAATAGTAGTGAATTCAACCTGCATGGTAATGGGTAGTTTCCTGGGGTAATGGGTCTGGAGATGCAAAGGTAGAATGCAATGGACATTAAGCAGTATGTCCAAAGGCAAGTATTCACAGCTCTTAGATCAGAATCCAAGTTATGCAGTAAAAAAGTATTACACACCTCCTGATTTTGGACCCTTTGGGGTACCCATTTGCAGCTTTTCTTCTCATCCAAAAGGGCTAAAATATCCCTTGAGCCTGGCATAGGTGAAGCTGAAGACTTTCTTTGGCTTCTGATTCTGGTATTTTGCTAAGCTGGACTTTGTTTAGTCGTCCATGTCCCTGTAAAGGATGGGGGTGTGAATCACAGCTTGAAACTCAGATTTCTGCTTTTCTTTTCAAAGCCTTGAATGTGTAAGGCAGAAACAGAGCAGACATCTTGGTTCTGTCCTGTCTTCATACATCTTCCAGAAATGGGACCTGCTATTCGTTGTGTTTGACAAGACACGTCTGCACTGATTTTAATGGGCTGTAATTTGAAACCAGTTTAGTTAAACTGGGGCAGATGGCTGCAGGACTGTGTGTAATTTCCTCATTGTAAGGCTGTGGTGCTGCTGTAAGGTTGTTTGTCTGGTTTTAGGACACCTCCTAGCAAAAGAGAGATAATGTTATCGTCATATGCATCTCAGAGTTGAACTAGTACAAATTCATTCTGCCCATTAAAACGTGTAAGAAAAAAAAATCTGTCTCAGAAGACTCTGTTAGGTAATGTATTATCTGGTTTACTGCATAGCATAAAAAATGTATCTTATAATTTTTGTTATTATGCATTAGCTAAAATTAAGTTGTCATGCCTGATCCAAATGAGGCTTGTACTGACAGGTGATCAGATAGTAAGTAAAGCTGCTACCAGTGAATATGGAACTGGAGCCATGAAAATTTGCAAAGTCTTAACTAAATTCATTTAATGTAATCAGGACCTGGTTGTCTGTAGACAAGGTTTTCATCTACTGTTTTAATACACTTATTTTGCATACTGTACCTATGCCTCTTTTATGTTTCTTTTCAGCTGTTCAGTAAGCAATAGAAGTTGGAATGTTTGCTGAACCTGAAAGCTTAGCCTAAAATTCAAAAATAGAATGAGAAAGCTGTCTTCAAATTTGTTTTCTCCATTAATCATACTAAAAACTTTATTTTATAAGAATTTAAATTTGATCTGAGAATAAAGATGTGACCTGTGTCACCAGTGCCCTTAATTTGAACTGCAGAACTCCCTGCTCCCAGTTAGGTCTTGTTGCATATTACCTGCCAAGACATTTCTGATGGGAGAAAAAAGAAGGGAAAGATACTGGGGAAAATGTTCTGTGTTTTCAACCAACCTTGCTCGTGATGAACAGGTTGAATGGGAAGTCTGCAGGCTGGAAAGCACATCTGCTGAAAACATGTGTTGAGTTTTATTTCTTTATTGATGTTAACAGTGAGCACATTTGTGGAAATCATGTTTTCTTCACAATCTGTTTGTTAAATTAGGACACAAACCCAAGAACACTTGTGCATGAGAGTAATTTTCTATAAATGAATAGTGTCACCAAGTTCAGTAAGAGCAGTCACGCACAAAGTTAAGCACATGCATGAGAGTATGCAGAAATTTGGCAAATATGGTGTCATCGTGAACAAATTGCCCAGCTTTGCTTGTAATGCAGCTGTAAATTTTTGGCTTGGTCTTCTTCTGAGTAGCCCTTGTTGTATGAGGCACAAGCTATTCCATTGTGCTAAGCCTAACTGAGGATATTTCTCTCATTTTGTCACAGCAACAAGAACAAGATCCCACAAATCTATACATCTCAAATTTACCCGTTTCCATGGATGAGCAGGAACTGGAGAATATGCTGAAACCTTTTGGACATGTCATTTCCACCAGAATATTAAGAGATGCTAATGGAGTCAGCAGAGGAGTCGGCTTTGCCAGGTGAAACCCTTACCCTTACTTGATTTATGCATATTTTTTGACTTTGGTCCTTTGCAAATGCTGTCTACTCCATAATGCTGTGAAGCCTCAGAGCTATTGAAAATGCAGAGCAGCACCTTTATCAGATTGTGCATCTGTTCTTTTTACTGAGCTGAGGAATACCAATGCGGAAGGATGTTCATTTCACTGCTCCAAAAATTAGTTCATTGTATGTATGTATATGGAAATAAAAATAGCTAGGAATAGTGAGCTATCCGTGCAGTATCAAGCTTGGATAATAATAAATGTCCTACAGTGAAAAGAACACACTTGGTGAGGAAACTGTTTAAATGTCTAGCAAATATTTTGCAGCAAGAAAAAGTAAATTTAGCAGTTGGAAGAACAAGGGGGAGGAGCTATAACTGAAGAAACACAGCTTCTTTGAAAGCTTCAAGGAACTATAAGAAGAGGTTAGGAAGAAATATTTACATATAACAAGCCCTGTCAGAGTAGTTTAGACAAAACGGGCAACATATTATTACCATGTAGCTCGTTGTCAGTACAGAAAGACAAGTTTCCATGTTTACTCTCAGGGAATATTTACATAGATTCTCCACAGCTTGAAACATTCTTAAATCAAATAGTTTTCTTTTGAAAAGCCAAGGAATGGAGAGCTATATATAGAAAGGTATTGGAAAAGCAAATAAGGAGAAGAGAAATCTGTAACTGTGCTGTAAGTCAGTCTTCTGCTTCAAAAGAAAAATAAAAAATAATAAAAAGAAAGAAAAATCCCAAATCATTGTTTCTACAGAATATTCATGACATTGTGCTTTGTAGAGGAGGCAAAATGACTTAGTCATCTTTTGAATTTCTTTGAAATACACCGTATCTTGGCATATCATGGCACTCACGTTAGTGTCATAACACCGCTGAGTGAAACAGGGTTCTGTATGATAAAAAGGTAGCTTGCAAGATAAGTGACATTGCAGTGTTACCTTTGTCCTTGATGTGAAAGATCATCATGCACGAAGAATGTTAAGATAATACTGTCTGAATTCAAATAGAAAAAGGCAAAACATTTATGCTGAAAGGTGACACACTGCTCTTTATGCATTCTTGCAGATAATAATATGATTTTTTCTAGCTCACTAAATATAGATTGGTATAACTCATGGATAAACTTGCATTATAAAAATTGACTTTGTTTGTGAAAATGTATTGAATTATGTAACGTATTTCAAAAAGCCTTTTGTGATCTAACATACAGGTTGTATAATTCACCATGCAAACAACAGAGGAGTAAAAACTTTGCTCCATTGAAGTATACCACAGATTTCCCCTTGACCTGAGTGAGGCCAGAATTAATCCAGAAATTTATAACCACAGTTGAACACTGACTCTTGTCTTTGCAGAATTACCAGTACAAGCTGTAATTACATGACCACCTGATCTTTTTGTAATAGTGTGCTATTTAGGATCATTTTACTGCATGTCACTCAAAAGAGATGAATTTGTTTAGCTTTGCTTGTAGTCATGAGGGTTTCATTCTAGTGTACCTACATTGTGAGCACATGCTGAGTGGGTATAAATAGGGTACATCTAGGGGATGGCAACTGTATTTCAGTCCAGTTAAAATTTCAGAAGTTCAGATCAACAACCTGTGTGGTGATCCTGGCCATTATGCCTTCTCACTGGGGCCCTTCTATCAGTGTAGCTGCCTGCTTTTGGAAATGACCCATGCTGCTTACTTAGCACAGCTGACTGAGCCACAGAAGCACAGGACAAGAAATTAACTTTGCATTTTCTAAAACTCAGCAATTTTCAAATTTGATGTTTCAAAATTATTAATTATGTACTGTGAGGGTTAAAAATCCCTTCTTGATTTTGCCCAATTATGTGAATAGTCAATCTCAAAATAAGTATACTCAAAAAGTAATTGGAAGTAAAGACTTGCTGCAGACAACTATTGTCAGACTTTTTCCTAAATGAGTATGATTAGCAGTTTCATAGTACTGCAGGTGGCTACTTAATCATTTATAACCTGGGTAACTTCAAATGTTCTTGGATCAACCTCTTGGATCTTGGATCCGAGTAATGTCTGGCCACATTAAAGTTCAGCCTCTTTTGAAGTATGCATATACAAAACTAGCTCTTTTTTAAGCTGTTAAAGTATTTCCTCTTTTGCATCCCTCAAAAGCAGCTGAAAATATTTTCCTGAAACTTTCCAGAATGTTTCACTGTGGCTTGAACCCAACTCTGCCTAGGTACACCCTGGGGGAGATTTTGGAGAGGAAAGTTATGAGCAAGGGGCCAGAGAAGGGTAACTTTGGACTCCAACTGTGGCTCCACAGAAGTGCATCCAGTTGAAAGGGAATTGCCGTAACCTCTAGACACCCGCCTCTGCCTCGCTGCTTGCCCCTGCTTTGTACTTCAGAGCCTCTGCTACCTGGCTCCAGGCTGTCCATGGGAGCTGGCATTCAGTGGGGCTCATCTTGCTGCTGTCATATGGCAGCATGGGTTTCTGCTGACAGAGGCAAGCAGAAGCTGGGACTGACACAGCCAGTCACATAGTGGAGAGAGAAATGAGGAGGAGGAGCAAAAAATACTATAAGCAGGGAATGTGGAAAACGGAGGAGGTGCAGAAGAGAAGCTTTGTGTTTAGTCTGTTGTAAGATTGCTTGTAGAAAGAGGGAATGATGCAGTGTTGCCCTCACACAGGATTTCATCACAAGACTTAAAATTGTAGGTGTTTCTCTTAAATCCCCGTTGCTGACAGTCATTCAATGACTTCAGCATCTGATCTTTCATTTAGAAAGTGTAAGTGGATTCCTCAGAGCTTAAAATGAAAGCATAGTCCTTAATCCTCAAAAGAAGCAAAGAAAAAAAAAAGCCGAAGCAACTGGATTTGAAGACCTTTTTTTCTGAGATATAATTTTAAAGCTGCTGTCATCTTTTATGATTTGGGTTTGGCCAGCTGACCATTAGCAATGTTGTTGGTGAGAGTAAAAAGCAGATAAGAGGTAGTCAGTAAGAGAGAAGGTCTTAGAGGAAGGCTGGAGTTACTGCGTAGAAGAGCCAAAAGCATGGAAGGAAATATTTAACTTCATCCTGAATATGTGTTGTCACTTACAGAGGTAATTCTATGTGCTGAAAGACCTGGCTTTCCACAGGCCTATGAAGGGTGAGTGCCAGGTTTCAAGTGGGAGAAAATATAGAACCAACACAATCAAAGTGGAGCCAAAGCAGTGGTGTTTTCTTGCTAAATGAAAGGGTGAGTATTTAGAGGAAGATTTCTGAGGATCAGTGGTGATGCTGCTTTGGAGGCAGAGAAGTGTCAGCAGCACCAGGGGATAGAGAACATCCAGGTAGTTTAAGGATGCATTTGTGAAGAAGGGAAATGCTTTGTTCTTCCTTATTCAAGGGTTTAATTGAAGGCGGTTGAAAAGGTGTTATAAAAGGTGCTATAAATTTAACTTGAACAAATCCATCATCTGGGACAGTAGTGCAGGCATAGATATGATGAAGATCATTCCTACTTTCAGTCAGAAGAATGATCTGTCAAATCCTACATCTTCCCCAGGAAATTGCTTTATAATTGGATATCTCAGATGAAACTGGAAATCCCAAACATGCCCCAAACACTGTGTGTGATATCTGTATAATATTCCAATGCCTGCAGTGATAAATTTTCATTGAAAAGCCTCCCTGGAAGGGGTTCACAGCAGCACTGCAGAGTGCTGGAAACCTCTGTGGGATGAGAATGTGTCTCCAAAATCCTCATATTTCCATCTGGTGTTGCAACCTAGATCAAATTTTGGTAAACCCAGTACATCCCTGAGAATAGTGCCAGGCATGAGGCTGCACTTCCAGGGAGATGCAAATTTCAGAGAGGGACAGGTGGGGCAGGATCCCAGGACAAATATTAGTGGGAAACCATAACATGAAAATAGGCATGAAGCCCTTAAAGTTGAAGAGGAAGGAAAGTTAGGAGCCATCAGGTAATTTGGCTGAGCAATTTTCACGACCCAAGCCCTAGGTATTGTGAGTTTAATTAAAGTACTCCTTGGTACACAGAAAAGGGGGCAGGGAAGCATTGGGCTATACCTTGGAGAGGGACTTACTGATACCACTGAATCAATGAAATAAAAATTGGGTTTTAGAGCGCCACAGTAAAATACTATTAAAGTATTATTTAAGTATCCTTTCTACAGAGATAGCAATATTAATAATACCATATATACATGTACCACACACAACTGAACAGTGGAGCAAGTGTTTTATAGATCCTTTTAAATGATAAAGTGCAAAGAAAGAATTAGAAACCACTAACTTTTTTTATTTTGTTTACTGTCTTGTAACTTAAAATGACCTTGCAAGATTCACCCCCCAAGCGACATTTTACAACAAAGTCATAAGCCTTTGAAAACAGAAATTTATGATGGAAATGCTGACAGTCAGACAGTCAAGTATTGCACTGCTGGCGGGCACCAGTATAATACTTAACCTGAGACTGTGAAGACAGTAGCATAAATCAGCCAGGGTCTAGGTGGAAATGACTGTGTGTTCATACTATTCTTTTTCCAGTAACATGAGAAAATTTGTCCAACATAAACTGTCATAAAAACATGTTATGATGCCATTCCCAGTGAAAGAACCAAGTCAAGAGATTCTCAATTAGCTGTCTCTGTCATCTCAGAGCAAAAGGAAATATTGAGGAGATACTTCTGTCTCTTTGTGAAAGAACGCGGGGGTCTATAATGGGGCATTTATCCACCTTGTTTGTAATTCGGGCTCTATTCTTGTCTTTTCCCTACCTTGTGCCTGTGGTCAAGTTTCCAATGGGATGCTTTTCTCTGCCTGCACGTGTTTTTTATTAAATATAGCTCCTGCTTATCTGTATTTTGTATGTCTTAAACTTAGTCTTTGGAAACAATATTTGACTCAGCAACTGAAAGGGACTGACAGAAAATGGGAAACAAGGATTTGAGCCCTCACAGGGTCATTATTCTATTTATAGAAGTTTTGCATGGACTTCAGTAGAAATGGATCTGTTCCAGTTTCCACTCAAACAAAATGAAAGAGCCAAGCCTTTAATTTGTATGTTCTTTTCCTCTAAGGAAGTTTTGCGTCTTCCAGGGTTTTTCAGGATGAAGTAGGTGTCATTTAGTTACATCAGATTTCTTCTGAAACAAGCAGGTTTCTCTATGAAGTGGAAGCACTGTAGCTCTGTGCAGGGAAACTGATTCAGGCAGCCCAGAAGGGTCCCCTGGGCATAACGGGCCATGCTACCCAGTGCGGTATGGACCATGTCCTCAGAGAAGAGGATTCTAACCTGTCCTCGCTTCAGTGCTTTCTGCAGATTGTGTATGTCCATCTGCAGCAGTAGACAACCTCTTGTCGTTCATGCAAACAGGAATGAACATGAAAAATACACAAGCAAGACATGCTTGGAAAAGACATTATTTATGAGAAATGTGGACAACTTGTCGAAATGAATATCTTTTCCTAGGCTGTAACTGACAAATGGAACAGTTTTTTCAACATAAAACAGTTTAAATCCCAAAGTGCAAGCATCTTGAAGCAATTGATTACCAGTTGAAAAGTTGGGGACGTAAGATAAGTGAATCAATTATAGGGGAAAAGAAAATCACAGGTTGCTGCCATTTCAGACTTTTAGAATGCCTGGAATTAAATTAGCAAAATAAATTAAGGATGTTATTGAACATGTCGCTGTAGAAGTATGATGAGTAGGATATAAGGACAACTGGGTGCTGAGAAACCTCATACTAATCAAAACTGTTTTGTAGCTTTAGACTGTTTAAGACCAGATCATTTTCCCTCAGCTCTTTTATATCACAGACAGTTGAAGTACTCCCAGTTACCTAATATTGAGATAATACTTGTCTTTTACTAAAATACAACTTTCAGAAGTGATTTGAAGATAAAACCAAAAAAGAAAAAAAAAAAAAAGCCACCTCTTTTCTAAGTAATGTGTGCCAGTGGGTCATCTTCCTTATAATTAAGATAAAACCAAAAAAGACTCTTTAAATTTATCTGGTTATTATTTAAATTTATCTGGTTCTTATCACAACTTTGTCAACCAGATTAAAGAACTACTTAGTACCTAGTTTATTCTAAATTTATCTGGTTATTAGCACCTTTGCATAAGCTGTCCACCACTGTCAGGCTGCCCCTCTGGTCATCTTTTTGGTAGGCTAAAGAAATTCTCCAGTGTGTATTCTGACTATGGCCTCGGTTCTTCAGACTCCACTGCAAAATACTGCTACTACCTTCCTACCTCCATCTTTGCAAAATGCCTTAATAGTAAAGAAGCATTATTCCTGGTTTTATTTATATAAGAAAACAGCAGCATTCATATGCTGATCATAACATAAATGTGGTAGTAATAATTTAATCTTTAAATATTTACTTGCAATATAAAAAACACAGGCCCGATTCTCATTTACATTATTATTAAGCAAAGCCAAGTGACTATAGGGTATACATAAACCAAACCCACATTTTACTACTAACTAGCAATTACATGGTACTGAATATTTTGCATGTAATAATTATATAATCATCATGTTATTATTTGTGTATAATTTTTATTAAGTTGTTTCTTGACACTGCATCAATCTTTATAATAAACATTTATAAGAGCTATATTTTTACAAAATTTTCCTTTTTGTTTCTTTTTTTTTTTCTTGTGGTGAAGGTTACCTATTACTTATAACAACACATAATGACTACTTTGGAACCACTATAGTCTGTAGAGAGAATAGCATACATTTTTAAAATGATCTAAAAGAAGTATTTAACAGCAAGAGGTGAACCTCAAATGATTTGTTCTTGATATCTGCTTAATATTAATCACCCTTTTTTTTGTTGTTGTCTTACTAGTCTTATTGAATCATCATAAAATTGTAAACTGTTGCTCGAAAAATCGTAATAACAGTCTTCCTTTTCAGATTTTTTAAATGAACTTCATTTCCAATTGGATGAAATACACTCAGTCTAGTTACTTATATTGTATTTGAGAAATTCTCAGTTTCCAGAATCAGGAGATATATAGATACAACTGAAAATAAATTTTCATATTTATCTTAGTTTTGTTGTTTTGGGTAATTATCAGTAAGTTTAAAAATATCAGAAAAATCTGGCCTATGGCTTTGAGAATTTTTTTTCTGCAGTGCAATACTCAGATATATTGTAGTTATCTCCAAGCTGTATCTGAACATGAATTATTATCTAAGATTCTCTTTGGATCAACACCAAAAACATACCGTTGAAGAGTTTGAAAATAATACTTTGTGCATGATCTGATCAGAAGCAGATTTTTATTACCAGGTAAAGCTGATGTCCTCACTTTTCCAGCAGAAGTTGAATAGTTATATCTTTCAGTAGAAATTTTTGAAGCATCTAATATCTTTATCTATCCTTCAGAATGTTATAATTTGCCACTTTTTGTTCCATCAATTATGAAAAAAAAAGCACACTGAAAAATGGATTCAAGGGTGCTCTTCCCCTGAGTTTACCTGTGCTCCGATGACATTCTTCTGTAGAAAACCTGTCCCCTGGAGGCTAGCTTCTAACATGTTGCATTCCTGTTAGTGGTAGTGTTATTAAATAGCAGTCTCCCCCATTCAACATTTTAAAACGCTTCTGTCTCAGACAACATGAATAAACTCATGAGAAAAAACGTATTTTCTGGGGGTGCAGCCGGGGGGGAAGGTCTACCCCACGCAGACCCACTGCAGAAGGCACGCAGGGACTCGGGTGGTGGAGACGAGGGATGGATGCAGTTGTTACTCAGCAACACATCTGAAGGGAGCGTGTATAGGCGGCTTTGTCTGCTCTGCTGCCTTTTCAAACTGAGTTGATAATGCTAGTGTCGGTTTCAAGTGAAGCGTGTGCCAGATTACAGATAGCTAGCAATGGTATTTGAGAGCCGTTAATTGTGAAACTTGAGAAGAAAATGTGCACATTCTTTTTAAGGCTGCTTTTCGAATGATGGCCTTTTTATCCCAGAACACTGTGGGTTTCACTTTTATTCTCTTCCCACATAAAATGCACGAAGTGCACTGAGTCTCTTTCACTTGGCAGCTTATATATTGCATTCTTTGCAGGGACTGCTTTGGCTTGTTAAAATGTGCCCCATGTATTAAAATGAAATTGTCACTGCTGTGTGGTGCAACATAACATGGTTTGACACTAAGCGCCTGCAGCTACAGAAAACAGACTTTTATTGCATGTATTCTTCCAGAGACAAGAGTCTCTAAAGGCTCAGTGCAGACATTCACTTAGTTAAATTTGAATGAAGCCAAAGTGAACAATCTAAGTTGCTGTCTGTGTGCCTGTAGAAACAGCCCAGCCCACATGATATGCAGTGAAAACAGTGATACATCCCAGAAGTGACAATTTTTATTGGTTTCACCTGAAACAAACTGACAAAAGACTTTGGTTGGAGGTTGGTTTTTTTTTTTTTTTGGGGGAGTGGGGGCGGGTGGGGGTGGTGGTCCTTTGGATCTCTGGCAAACTTTTACCCTGGGAGACAAACTGCTGCTGTAAACAATATGTTGAGCCCCTATCCTGTGAGCTATGCAAAATGCATGTTACTCTTTCCCAAAATCACGCGATAGGAAGAGTGGCAGATAAATTCATTTTTAAAAGATCTAGACTAGTGAGAAGTAAGAAATATTTATGTCAGTGGAGTTAACTTTGCAGGGAGCAACTGGAGGTAAGAAGTAATGCATTGAAGGAATATTGAACATGGTTTTTAAACACCATTTTTCTAAGAAAAACAAAATAAAAGGAGTAATTATTTTTTTAGCTTGATTATTAGTTTTCCATTTCTCTCTTTCCTCTCTTGAAACTTTTCTATACCCAGCCTGTAGCAGAGTCAATGAACCGCTCTGGACTAGTATGTAGTCAGTTTATAAGACCTGAATGAACTGTGAATTCCCTGATGAGGTATAGCCATGGTTTAGGATTTGACCAGTAGCTTTGTACTCTTTGACAGTTCATTCAGTAATGTACCTACTAGTTCACTGTTAATGCTTTAATGCCTCGATGCTGAAAGTTATCTTGAGGTCATATAAGATGAACAGCAAGTCATTTCACTGGCCGATATTACATGCGAATTACCATCTTCAACCAGAATTTGGCTTTATGTAATAGGCACATATACTCATTATGTTTGTTTTGTTCTACTGTTCTACTGTCCATCTCTGCGGGTTATTTTTTTTAACATTGAATTCCTTAATAATTGTTACTTAATCCTCTGGGTTCTTCTCCAAATCCTGTATTTTTTTTCATGCCATTTGAAGTTATTATGGGTGCACGAGGAATTGAGAAAAAAAGTCCTCTGCCGTTTCAGGCAGCATATGAGAGCATAAAGAACGTCCTTGTTCAGGGAGATGCCCCGGAGCCAGGAGGGGGCTGCTCATTGACGCTGCAGCAGCTCACACACAGCCGGGAGTGCAGCTGCAGGCTTTGAGGGTGGCAGGTCCTCCTTGCAAGCCACGCCGTACCGTAACGAGCTCAACCAGTTTCTCTGCAGAAGTCAGCAAGAACAGCTTTGAAGATTTCTCCCAGCATCTGTGCTTGTCCTTTTTTTTTTTCCTTCTTCTTCTTTTTCTTTTTGTTTTTGCTGACTGAGCACTTTCGTAACAGTCTAGTAACACATATTGCCTCTACCCTCATCCCACCCTCTTCTCTTTTCCAGAATGGAGTCTACAGAAAAATGTGAAGTAGTAATTCAGCATTTTAATGGCAAATATCTGAAAACCCCACCTGGTCTACCAGGTAAGTGTAGCCATCATTATGAAGTTTAAAATTCACTGAAGAGTTTAGAATACAGAAATGCTGGAATGTATGTTGAGAGGGGCTCATATCACTGGCCCTACTAAGAGGGCATACAGCTTTCCTGGTTGAAGTCGATCATTTTTGACCCACAACAGTTTCTTCCCTGCCCAAGTTTGTATTATTCAAGCATTTATGTCTGACGGTTGTAGATTTAAGTACACATAAAAATCATGTTGTCTTGCTGTGTTTCTCCCTTTTTAATGCATATAGTGGGTGACTTTTTCCAATTAGAGCAAAGACCAAACAGGTAAATGCCAGTGCTTTTCTAACAACCTAGGAATATAGCTAGATCAGCAACTGCATTATAGGTTATAAAATGGCCAGAATTTCAGGCTGTAGTAGCCTTCTGTTCTATGCGGTTACTTGTTATTAGTATTAACAACTTCTAGCTTTTCATACTAACTGGGGATATTTCAAATATGAAGTGATTTTATACCATTTGTACTTGCCATAGCTTAATGAAATCCTGCCATTTTCTGATGATATCCATAGAATACATTCAGTGGTGTGCCCCTGCCACATCAAAAATACAGTCCCAGCCAGTATCTTGCTTTTGAAATCTTCAGCTGTCATCTTTATGGTCATCAGTTGTGCAAAGTTTAGTGATCAGGTGCCTGATTCTTAGTGCATGACAAGACCTCCCTGAGGCCACAGATCTGTGAAGACTTCTCCCTCAAATGGTCTAAAAAAGAGCTACTTGGAGTTCCTGGCATTAAATGAGCAGAAAATCCTTGCAAGAATTGTTTCTTAAATAATGCTCTGTTGTTTTTGTTTTTTGTTTTTTGTTTTTTTTTAAACTTCCATTATACTGTTTCCTTTTTTGGTTAATTTCATTAAATTCCTCCTTATATGTTGCCTGGTTCTTTATGCAGAAGATGCACTAAATACTCTAATTAAAAGAGAGCCATCTGCACAACTACTGTGTACAGTAATTGTATGCTGCAATATACATATAAATTTTAGTCAAATCACCTTCACAAAAGAGTATAAAACTTTTAGTGCAAGCTGGAAGACTCAATTTTATGGCCTTCTTTTTCAATAGTAGTCACTGACAGATTTCTTAATGCCAACTAATGTATGTTATTTGTGTGAAGTGCAACAGACTCAGGCTGCATAGAACGATGGGTAAAGCAGCACAGGTGGAGAACTTAAACTGTCGACATGCTTTTTTATATGCATACATTAGGTCACGGTAGTAATCTGTTTAATATCATAGCAACACCCAATGGAAAGAGTGTGAATAGCAAGGATTTGGGAAGAGCAGCACCCTGCATGCTCCATGGTCACATTCCTAGTTGTGTCAGAGAGGATGGATCACTTGAGGCAGAAATGAAGCAGAATATTCTTACGGTGCCTGAGACAAAAAGAACTACATGATAAAGAGTGAAAGCTAGAAGTTGAAAATGATTATTTTATTTTATTTTATTTTATTTTATTTTATTTTTATTTTGAATGATCTTTCAGTCAAGAATATACTGGGTATTCGGCAAAAGCAATGTGGGACATCAAAATAGGAGTCTTGATAAAATAGAGTGATTACTTATTCTTGTTCCAAGAGATGCAGCAAAATTGGATTTTAATGGTTATAACTTTTGCTGCTTTTGCAATTAAAGCATGTAAATCAGCTCTTAGTTTCCTGAAGGTTTTCAGATGGGAAAGTTGTCTGATATGTTTTTCTATTGATTGCTGGGCTCGCATGGTATTTAGTTGCAAAGATGATCTGGGAAGTGACTGTTTTAAGAGTTTTCATTTACCTGAGTGTTGTTCAGATGCAGGTAAAGTATAATGCAGCATGGGGCAAAACCAGTAACTGAACTCACTCAACTACGCACTAGATATCTATCCCATTTTGTCCTCAATTTTTGAAGGACAGGTTTTGTAGCTCCAAACACATATAATTAGAAATTATCATAGTGTATTTGATCCACATAAAAGAGAATATTTGCACCTCATTATTAGAGTAGGGCACTCTTCAACTCCATATTGAAAAGATTTCTCATATTCATTTCTCTTCTTCTTTAGAAGCCAGAGAACAAACATGATCGCTTGAGCATTTGGGTTGATTCAAGTGATACTGGCCACTCATATTATTTACCTTTGACCACTGCAAAAAGCAGTCAGTCCTAGTTCTTAATCTGGTTTTCTTTAGAGCTTCTACTCAGTTTATGAGTCTGTGTTATGCACCTGTATTTAAGCCTTTCAGCAAAGGATAGAAGCATCCTGCTTTATCCCCCTCCTGGCGGTTGCTTATCTTCCTGCATGGAGAAGGAAAGAGAATCAAGTCTCCTGGAAAATCACCGAGTCTGAAAATTATCCTCCCAGCATCTCAATAATGGGCATAGAAAGAAAATCATCTCTAGTTATTGCGGTGACCTCTTCATGGATTTCAGTTAAAAAATAAGGAACCAGAGAACATTAGCGGAAGTATGCAACACTATCTGTTATTAACCTCTACTGCTCGAGACACGATCCTACTGCAAGAGAAAACTAATCAATCCTTTTAGAGTTAAATTGAATTGATTGTGGATATTCAGCTGGATTTCTTTCAGGCCTAGCAGTGAAATATGAGGGTCTTAATTTTTTTGCCCACATCTCTCACCTAAGCTCTTTTGTTCTGGTTCAGGCTTGCCATCTAGTAACAGGTTGGATGAGGCCCATAAGAAAAGAAATCAGCCTGGCTGCAGGCCATTTTGTGTTGCCCTGCTTCCTGAGGCAGTGGGGTTATGGAGCAGACAAACTGCTTTGGCAGCTAGCTTCCATCCGTACCGTCTTCCTCAGTTGTGTTCCCTCAGATGTCATCCTGGTGAGACAGTGGGATATATGTGTGCGTGCGTATACTGTGTCTGCAGGGTAAAACGTTTGTGTGTTGTGGGACAGTTGTGCCTGGTTATCAAGTCACAATCAAAGAAGGACTGGAGTGGGTAGCTTTCATGTGATGCTGAACAGCCTGTCAGAAAGACTGAGCACCACAGTTCTGGCTTTCTTAGTGAATAACCTGTGGGCCTTTATTATATCCTCCTGACGGTCTGTCTCAGACATTCATTTTGAATACCAAGTTCTTTCCCAGCTAGCGTTTCCTTCAAACTAAATGTGAATTTAGTCAGATTTTTTTTTTTTTTTTCACTCTCCAGAGGAGAGTAAATGTTGCATACCTGGACATTTGAGCACAGACAACAGTCACACATCTAAGCTGACCTAGGCCAACAATACTTCAGGAAGGAGTAAAACAGTGTTGCTTCTGCAAGGAAAGGAGGACACACAGGGCACTCAGAAGGTTCTGTGTTCTGTACGTGCCCAAGGCAAAAGTATATCATTCCTTGCTTGACTTTCTAACTTCAACTACTGTCTGTTGTCTCAAAAAAACTGTAGAGCTGAGCAGTTGCAGCTTCAGACTGCTCTGCTTCAAGACAGTGACAGTGTAAGGGTTATTTTCTGGCGCTCTAAACATTTTGCTGGTCAGATGTGTAATGCCTAGGTAAATTGAGCAGTATTATGTCCATATTAGCGAATTATTCTTGCTAAGGGTGCTTCTCCGTCCAACTGCTTGGCTTCACTTCATTCCAAAGGGAATTGCTCCACTGTCCTGCTTGCTCAACTAATAGGCATTTCATGATGTTCAGTCTTAGATATACAGTGCAAGATAATTGGTTGTCCCATAAATAATTAGTTAATATGTTTGCATTTCTTCCAGACTGAGAAAGAGCAGTTGTCTCGAGAAATCTGCAAAACATCAGTGCTCAGCAGATTCCATGTGAAATTCATAAATATTCTGAGTAGCTTTGGTTGATTTTTTTTTTCTGTTTGTTTTTCTTTTCCCTTTATTAGCAGTGCTTTTCTGAGGTAAATTGACCAGGGCCTAATAGGTCTTTTTTTTTTTTTTAAAGAAAAAGAAAAACTCTAGAGAGTACAGCCCTGTGTGGAACTAATTGTGTAGGCCCCTTATTGCCCTTCTGAAAGAGAAGTCAGCAAATGAATACATCAGACTATAGCACTTTACATCTCAATCAAGATGCAAAGGGCACTATTAATGATGACCGTAGCTCGCCCTCAACCTTCCAATGCTGCATCTCTTTTTGTTGGTGAATAGGGGACTTTCATATCAAATCCTGCTACGCTCATATTTTTCAGCCACTGAATTGAAGTAAAAATGCCTGTCTTCTCTATTAGTAACAACCTAATTTCTCTTTGGATGGGCAAGCTTTGAGTACAGATATCTCATAGCATTTTTGAACTGTTCAGCTCCCAGTGTACCTGAATGTCTTTAAAAAATATATATATATATTTTTTCTCTTTTTGAATAAATGCAAAGGCTTAACAAGTTCTTACTTTCCTCTCTGGAATTTCACAGAACGTGCCTCAGTTGTTGTAATTATCCTCTGCTGATACATCCATTATGCTACCTCACAGAATTTTCTAGTAATTATAGTACTTCCTAAATTTCATTTGCTTTGTAAATACTTTTGATTGTCAGAGGCCATTGGGCCAATTCCTCTCTCAGTGAAACTTTCAAGAAAGTGAGACACGTGAATATAATGAGTGCTCAAGAACTTCCTCTTTCAGAGTAGCTCTGTGTGGCTTTTACTAACAATTTTACTGCCAGGTTACAAATACCTGATAAACGGAAAGAGGAGAGAAGCACTATTTTTGTGTAGGTTAAGAACCCCACTAGTGACAAGTGATTATGACATTTTGGGACTAACTTTTACTAGAGCAGCAACTCTTAAATAGAAAGAAATTATCTGCAACAATACAGATATATGTGCAAATACCTTGGGCAGCAAGATCTTTCTTTAAATAATGATCATTACTGGTCATGCATTTTTCTCTTGAATAAGGCCAGAGCACTGCATTTCTGTGGACTCATTTCTCCAGAATGAACAGATATTTTCTGCCTCTCTCATTAGTTTCAGTATTTCTCTTGGATTCTCTAAACACAAAGAGTAAATTCAAATATTTAATCTTTGCCCCACAGAGGTAGACTTAGAACATGGAATTACATATGTAAGAGCTACATATTTTCCAGGAGATCATGACTAAGACATAAGAAAAAATATTCCAGTTGAGGGTTAATTGTGCAATGGATAGAAGCAACATTTTATGCTATTTATCTTTTTTTCTTATTGGGTAAACAAATGATATCTTGTTTGTCATTAGTGATTCTGTGAATTGTTTTTCTGAATGAATGAACTTAATATGTATTGTTTGGTAACTTCTTAGCCCTGTTCTCTTAGTTTGCTTCTTTATTTTTTTAATTGTGTCTCTTGATTTACATGCATAAAACACTGAAAAATTATTCCAAAATTGTATTCTTGGGGACTTTACCTGACTTTATCAAGGTTAACTAATACATTATTATAAATATCCATGTCTTTCTATCTTTCTCTCTCTGCATATATGGATATGTATTTGACATCTTAGACAAGACAAAACAGGAGTCAAAGGTAGAAACTAGTTCCTGGTTTGTAGTTATCTTAAAACAATTGTTGAGTGCTACAGACAACTTTGAATAAACTGCATTCTGCTAAGTTTCATACTGGTAATACTCTGTGGAGCTGATTTAAAAAGAGGGTTATCTTTTACACATTGTTATCCTCAGAAAAGATCTGTGTTCAGAAAAATAAAGTTTCTCTTATTTGTATCTTCATTTCCTTTAACATATATGTTGTTAATGTTATCTGGATCCATTACATTGTCTACTTTCTAAGAATTCAGTTTTGTAAATATTTTCATTGTTATCTGCTGACTGCAGTAAATAAATCCTTCCCTACTATATCAGAAAATATGATCCCTGTAAAGACTTTTGTAAAATAGCTGTTAAACAAATTTTCTATTTCTTTATACTGTCTCCAATTCCTGACAGCCATTTTTATGGAGCTGCTGTTATCTTTCAGTTTCTGTGCTCTGTGAATGCACGTGCTCAGCTCATTGTTAGCAGAAATTGCTTTTACATCTTGAATCCTATAAACACCCTTTTAAATTCTGCTAGTTCACAGTCTTTGTCTTTGACAGTTTGAGTCTTTAATACCTTCTGTTATGGTCCTCCCTGAGTCCTGGTGATGACCATGAGACCACTGTAACTTTGCAGCCCAGGTGCTCCCCACGTCCTCAACAGCATGCAGGCAGCAGTCCCCAGCTCAGGTTTCTCTGGAAAACTGCTCAGTGCAGAAAGGGGTCTGTGGACCCTTTCCTAGGTTGTGTTGGACGTTAGGAGGTGCTTCAGTGGCATACAGAGAATAGTGTATTTCTGGGGAAATTCAGTTTGATTATTCAGACATCACATAACAGTTAAAATCACGTAGACTTTGCAGGAAATGGTCATAAAAACAGACTTTCATCCCAAGAAACTATAGGATGGGTGCAGAATTAGTAGAAAATATAAAATCAGCTATTTAGCCAGCAGTTCCCTAGTTAGGTCTCTGTGGCTTTGTTTTGTGGCTCATGCAGGTATCTGTGGTGTGGCCAGCCTCATCAGTGCCGCATCTTCTGTTATCCCGTTTAGAGCCATGGCTGTCACACAATACCAGCAAAGCCTCTTGGCCTTGCCCTTCTTCTAGTACTCAGCCAATTATGGCTTGTCGTTAATCGAGCGTGTACTTACTCTTCAGCCATAGATGTTCAATATTTTATGACTTCAACTGAAATCAAGTGTTTCTTGGACTGTCTCCTTCCATTCAAAGACAGCCTTTAAAAGTCAGAAAATATTTGAGTTGCTTTGTGCCATTCTTGAGAATTTCAAATGTGAAGTGTGTCATTTCTGATCACTGAACAACAGAGGTTTCTCCGTCTTCAGCTCCTTTCTTTTTTTCCAGAGTTATGTTTATGTAACCAGTTGTTCTTGCTGAGCTGATGTTCAGGTTCTGGTTTAATATTGCACACTTCTGTGTCTTGCTGCAAAGATCCATTCCAAATCTCCTAGATTTCTTAGAATTTGAAGATTTTATATTCTTTAAAGACAAAGGGATACTATTTAGGAAAAAAAAAAAAAAGTCCACCTATCTGCTCAACACTACATCTCATTTCCATTTAGCTCAAGCAAAGACTCTCTTTGGCTAGCATGATACAGAAATAGATGTCTACCCATTAACCACAGTAGCGGGTTTCATAGAATGGTTTGGATTGGAAGGCACCTTAAAGATCATCTAATTCCAACCTCCCTGCCATAGGCATGGACACCTTCGACTAGACCAGGTTGCTCAAAGCCCCATCCAACCTGGCCTTGAACATCTCCAGGGATGGGGCATCCACAA